>OX333076.1:26744575-26931991 GCA_946863875.1 Alloplasta piceator | reverse complement strand
GCAAAAGAAATGAAGTAAAATTTATTCCGAAATATCTCGGAGCGCTCGATTTCTCGAAACGTTTCAATATATTGTACATAACGTCAAAATGTTATGAGCAATCCTACAGTCATGAACAATGTTTGAAATAATATTTGTAAACATATTTCGATATGTTCGTAAAAATGGTCATTACGGTTGGAATTTTATTCAAAATCTTTATTCACAATGCAATACCGTTGCAAGTATAGATAGTTAAGCGGAGAGTATCGCCATTATTTACAGTTTGTAACGCGCATGACGGCGTGCACGGTAACACTAAAATGGATATTATTCAAAACGGGCAACTTTTGAGCAGCTAATTCTTGAAAATTTCATTAATAGATAGTTCAGCAAACATGTCCCTGGGAATGCCAGCGTTAAAATGTGTTAAAATTTTTTTGTATCGCCACAAATGTATTTTTTTAAAAGCGAAAAAATATGAAAATCACGACTACCTCCAGCATAACGTTTCATAAATAACAACAAACATTTTCGAACATTGAAATACATAACATGTTTCTACATACCTTCATAAACATTTTCCATTTTGGAAAATTGGAACCGGACACGTCTTTGCAAAGTTATGTATGATTTTCTGGAGCACTGTAAAAGCACTGGTCACTGATGCGTCGCGCGCGTGTTTCTTCGAAAGGCAACTTACGACCGTCGCAGGAAAACAGGTATATAATATTGTGACCTCTGCTCATGCGATCTGAATGCCTCAAACCCCCCTCTACAAGAATGCATTTCAAAAACATCGTTTTTTCAACCTTCATTTTTCGACTTTTGGCCAGGGGTCCGGCCGTTCTGAACCTCTGGGCGTCATAAAGATTCAACTCTTACCCAAACCCCGATTCTCCCCGCCCGCCCCGCCCGCCCACTTCCCCCTGCCCCTTGCCCTTCCCCTCTCTCACAGCCCCCCGCTGGATTTTCGATTCTATAGCCAACTTCACCCCGCTCGGTTCTTGATTCCATGGCCAACTTCACCCTGCTGAATATGTGGCCAACTTCACTACGTCTCGATTCTTGTACACGGTGACGGCGGCAGCGACGGCGGTGGTGGCTTCGAAATATTTATATGATATAGGGAGATATCTGGGTATATATAGCATTCAAAAAATTTTAAAAAGGAGCGAAATCAATCACAAAATACTTCTAAAAAGTAAAAAAAAGACGCCAAGTATTAGAAATCTTAAAAATCGACATTCCAAAAATGTTAAAGGTTTCAAATTCCAAAATCAGAAAAATTCAAAATTTGAAGATGCCAAAAACACACAAATTATACAACCCACGCCAAAAACTTGGTCTGCGTAAGTTATCAATGACCAAACCAAACCAAAAAACTTGGCGTGCAGGGTAAGAACTAATACGCTTGGCGAGGAAAAACCGAGTCCAAGCGCCCCTATCGCTTAACAAAGCAGTAAACAAACAGGAGAATAAAAAAAAAGAACAATTAAACGATTGCACTAACAATAAGCAACCGTGAGAATAAACAAAAGAGGTAACAACCGAGTAACCTAACGAGTAACTAGGAGAAGAGTTCACTGAAGAAAATCTTGTACAATGTTTGTATTTAATTAAAGGGAAAATATCATTATTATTATTTCTGGAATAGTTGTGAATCTTGTATAGACCTTTTCTCACGTTCAAACTTGATGAATAATATCAGCATCACTGATGGACTTGAAGTTTCGAACATTCAGATGAATGAAAAGTTGATGAACTCATTCTTTTGGAGAACACATTTGGGACTTTCTCAATAATTTCGAAATAATTCTTGAAATAGCTTTGAATTTTTTCAATTATTATTTTGCAACTATTCGTAAGCTCTTCGAATTTTTCGTTAAATAAATACTTTTCGGATTCTTTGTTCCACCGAACATTCGGAACTTCGAGTACATCATCACTGCACATAATTGTTGCAATAAACATAAATATCGTTGCTACTTCTATTTACTCCTTAATCATAAATTTTCATACGTCGCTGCTTTATCATCAATTTTCATCGATGTCACATATGTTACGATATTTTATTTTCATAAGGAATTTTCTTTTATTTTCCTTGCTTACGGTGGCATCCATATTAATTACGTGATGCATTTCTAATAAATTTTAGACTCTCCTTCTCCTTCGTAATCATCCATGAGGTTTTGGTGAATCCCTTCCTGCCCTTGCCGTTATCACGTAATTTTATTCAGCAACGGCGATAGTGATAAATATATATTCAAAAAATAAAAATTGGATGGTTATGGATATTGCCTTTAGTATCGTGATCTGGATGATAAGAAATTTTATTTTGAGGACGGAATAACTTTTCATAGAATCTATAGGGTGTCAGGAATGGAGGGTAATACGCTGCGAGTAGATTCGTGACGTAATATCGAGTAGAAAAGTCCTTTGCCATTTTTTGAAGTTTTAAGGATGTATAAGCGCTAGGCTTAGTATTAGATTAAACGCTGATTTTTAATATGATATTGTCGAGGTTCGATATTCAGTACTCCAAAAATTTCAAGGCCCCTTAACGACTATTTAAGCAAGATATTATTGATTGAAAATGTAGCATTATACATGGTTATACACAGAGCTTACGGCAAGGTTGTCTTGGCAACTCTTTGTTTCCTACAGTTCGTCCGTTTGTATATAAGATACCGTAGATGAAAGACAACGAGTATATCTGTTGAATGTCAGGGATTATGATGATACATTGGAAAACAGGGGTCAACGAACATTCGAATTGGATATATCAAGCTAAACACGGCCATCTTCACATTTATTTGGAGGTTAAAGCTGGGGAGCATACGATACACCACCGAAGTCAGTCAGTTACTCGATACAAAATAATTCTTAAAACGAAATTAATTTAATATTATATGCTCTCTAAAAATCATCTATGTACTTTTCACTAATATTTTGCCAAATATTACTACCTCATGTTCCCTTTCTCTGAAATTTCAATGAGATCATGTGTATTGACTACCACGTAGCGCTCATACATCCTTAAACCCCTGAAATTGTTTTTATTTATCTAATTATTAACGTAATATGGAGTAAAAAAATGTACGTTACCATTTTTTGATATTTTCAACCCCTGAATTATTATGAATTCAATTAATTATTAACGTAATATTAAGTAGAAAAGGCCTGTGCCTTTTTTGATATTTTGAACAACTGAATTGTCATCAATGTAATCAATTAAGAACAATTCAGGGGTTCAGAATATCAAAAAATGGCAAAAGACTTTTCTACTCGATATTACGTCACAAATCTACCCTCATGGTATTGCCCTTTATTCCTGGGACACTCTGTCACAAGAGTAATGGGACGGCTCAATATTTCCTCAGCTGAAATATTTTTCAAAAAACTCAAGGTCATTTTTGTAGTGAATTTTACGAGGAATTCAATGGTGACCATAATTTTGACCGGGACGATTACGGTTACATTCGAAAATCTCAGAATGATTATTACACATAATGCGTCAGAAACCCATGAGCAAACTTATTTGACAGTACAATATGCTCGTGCTAATAATCGGTGTTTTCACAAGATAAGTGGGTAGAATATTTTTTTATCGTGTCTCGTGGAAATTCTACAGCACCTCCCGTGCTTATTTTTCTGCCCTGCATGCCAAGTTTTTTGGTTTGGTTTGGTCATTAATAACTTACGCAGACCAAGTTTTTGGCATGGCTTGTGTAATTTGTTTTGGTTTTTGCAATTTCAAATTTTCAATCTTTTGGATTTTAGAATTTAAAACTTTTGACATTTTTTGAATTTTGTTTTTTAAGTATTTAACCTTACCATGAAATATCGCAAATTTGATTAGTAATTTTTGTTATATACTATTTACGAATTTTTATGTCTGTGTGCGCAGAAAATTGTCTCAAAAGCAAACAAAAAAAATTCAAAGCCTAGGAATACTAATTATGGAGCTAATCACTTTTTATGCTCAAGAGACAATTTTCTGCGCTCATAGACATAAAAATTCATAACTAGTAGATAAAAAAAATTGCTAATCAAATTTATGACGTTTCACAATAAGGTTATTCAGGAGTGACAAGAGTAGACAGAGGAATAGAGAATTTAAGCGCAGAAATATTTACGAATCGAGATATTTAAGGGTAGAGATAGTTACGAATAGAGTTGTTTGAGAATAGATAATAAAGAGTAGAGTTATTTGGGAATAGAGATATTTACGAATAGAGTTATCTTAAGAATAGAGATATTCAAGAGTAGAGTTATTCAAGAGTAGAGATATTTACGACTAGAGATATTTAAGAGTAGAGCTATTTACGAATAGTTATTTAAAGTAGAAATATTGACGATTAGAGAAGTAAATAGTATAGTTATTGTATAGCCGATCATTCGAGATTCGAATTTTGTTTATACACTCAGTCAAAAAATTAAAGGAACAGCAAAATTTTCGACATTTTTCCGTGATTTCCCAAAGGCTGTTAATTTTGGTCATAAAAATTTAAAATAAAAGCATTTTGAAGCTTGAATCTTCTAGTTTTGAAATCTTGAGTCAACATTTTTTTGTATCATCCTCGACGCAGTCGAAAGAAATATCACGGTAAAATTTTCTTCAAATTTTTGCTTTTTTCAAAACAGTCGATAGGCTCCAAAAAATTTTTTCGACCTTAGCCAATCTACGGATCGTTTAGCTGGATTCTTTGACTTCAATTTGCTTTTTTTTGTACTACAACCATTTTCCGCTGAGATTTCGGCGGTTGAACAAAAATTTGTCTTTTTTTTTTAAACTTTGATATTTCTGGAACTGATGATCGTACAGCAAGTAAACGGTACGTTTCGAAAACTTAAATTTACCCTCTATACTTAAGTGCCTGTTACTGTCAGAAACGAAAAATATTTGTTTCCATGCTTAATTTTGACTTGAAAAAGTCCAAAAAAATAGCTTTTTCCTTCTTTTAGAAAATCTACCACATCTTTGTAAAAATTGCGAAAAATACCAATGTTTTAAGGTTCATTTTTAGCTCAATACATTCCTAAAAACCTTGCTAGGTTTCAAAACAATCGGTTGAGCTGTTTTTTGTGACCGAGTCGTCAATCTTTTAGAAAAATTGAAGGAACACGTTAATTGATCCTTAAAGACCAATTAACTAATGGTGTTAAAAATGAAAAAAAAGTTTTTCTTTTTTTCCTCTCAAATTTGCATTTGGTGAGCGTGAAAACTAAAAAAAAAATCCACATTTCGATATTTTTTTTTTTTAAATTTTAGAAGTTTTTTTTTAATTTGAAAAAAAAAATGTATTGGCATTTTTTTCAAAATTTCATTTAGATATTTATTAATCATTGAATGCAAAATTGTAAAAAAAATGCTAATACGATCTTGTTTTCAAATTAAAAAAAAAAAAATCTCCAAAATTTATAGAAGAAAATTTTTTTTTTCGAAGTTTGATTTTTTTTAGCTTTCACGTTCATTGAATGCAAATTTAAGAGTAAAAAAGGAAAAATTTATTTAATTTTTAACACCATTAATTGGTCTTTAAGGATCAATCAACATGTTCCTTCAATTTTTCTAAAAGTTTGATGACTCGGTCACAAAAAACGGCCCGACCGATTGTTTTAAAAATTGACATGGTTTTTGGGTATGAATTTAGCTAAAAAAGAACCTCAAAACATTGGTATTTTTTGCAATATCTGCAAAGTTGTGGTAGACTTTCTAAGACAACAAAAAAAAAACGATTTTTTGGACTTTTTACGTCAAAATTAATCATGGAAACAAATTTTTTCGTTTATGACAGTAGAAGGCACTTGTAGAGGGTAGATTTGAGTTTCCGAAACCCACTGTTTACTTACTGTACGATCATCAGTTCTAGAGATATCGAAGATTTAAAAAAAAGACGAATTTTTGTTCAATCGCCGATATCTCAGTAAAAAATGGTCGGAGAACAAAAACAAAAAGAGGAAATTGAAGCCAAAGAATTCAGCTAAACGATGGATGGATTGGTTAAGGTCGAACAAATTTTTTGGAGCCCATCGACGCCTTTAAAAAAAGCAAAAATTTTGAGAAAATTTTTACCGTGATATTTCTTGTGACTGCGTCGAGGGTGATGCCCACAAAATTTTTTTAACTTGAGATTCCAAAACTAGAAGATTCAAGCTTCAAAATGCTTTTTTTTTCAAATTTTTACGACCACTAGTAACAAAGTTACAGCCCTCGAAATTCGCTGAAAAATCTCAAAAATTTTGCTGTTCCTTTAATTTTTCGACTGAGTGTATTTATATCAAGAGTTACGGCAGCGACTCGATGCCAAGTATTTAAAAAACTGAGAGTCTCAGTCGAGATGCCGCGCACTCTTATATACGCGAATATGCCTCAATCCACGCCGCTTTTACACTTCAATTCGATATTACTCAAAAACAAGACAACTTTTTTAACATTTTACGAATATACTTTTCTTAAAAAAAAATTAGCTTCCATTGATACTATTTTTTTTCCACCCACGCGGTGTTGGGATATCATAATATTGGGCGAATTATTTCGAATATTTATCATCAGAAAAATTCTTCAACAGTTTTGTGCGAACGCTTATAGATATACAAGCCCGTGTATAAGCGATGTGATATGATTTTATAGAGGAGGGCTTGTATATGTGGTAGTGGGAAAATATGAGTGTGCGGTAGACACGGCGCGCGCCGCTCTCTTTCGCCCCGCTATGCGTAGGCGATCTTATATGCATTATCGATCCATTTATCTATACTTATAATAGCATACGTACGAATATGTATGCAGTTTTATATATAGCTTCATCTATATATATAAGGCATGGATATATATAGCGTTATATATGACATTTCTATATATATAAAGCCTATTTATGTATATATAGCACTATATATGACATTATTTATATATATAGTCTACATACGTATGTACTGGTATATACAGGTATATACAGGTATATACCTGTATATACAGGTATATGCAGATATATACAAGTATATACTGGTTAATGCAAGTATATCCTGGTATATACAGGAACATAGAGGTATATATCTGGATATATTAGTATATCAAGAGACGCGGCAGCGTCTCGACGCCAAGTATTCAAAAAAACTGAGAGAATCTCAGTCGAGACTGCCGCGCACTTTATTTACGCGAATATTTCTCGAATCACGCCCCTTCTACATTTTAATTCGATATTACTAAAAAACACGACAACTTTTTTAACATTTACAAACTATAGTCATCTTGAAAAAAAAAATTAGCTTCCATCGATACCATTTTTATGTTCATCCGCCCACATAATGCTGAGATATGATGATATCGGGTGAATTTTTCTCGAATTCTATCATGAAAATTCTTCAACATTTCTTCGTCACCTGATTGGCCAGATTTTTAAAACGCTTATACACGGGATGTATATCTATAGCTATGAGAATCCTATTTCGGCCGCTGACGTCATGCACGGCGAAAATGTATCTAGTTAGCTATGAGCGTCGTACACGGCGAATATATATTTTATCTATATTTTATCTATATTTATAGATAAAAGAGTGTTTGTGCGACTGTGTGCAAGTGTGTGCGAGAGTGTGCAAGTGTTCGCGATCATTTATACGATGTATATTAGGGTGGTCGTTATTTTAGGTATCAACTTACATTTGGGTGGTCATTCAAGATTCGATGCTTTAAATATTGATATACATATTTACTAAGATACACATTAGGGTGGTCGTTATTTTGGGTCCGAATTTATATTAGGGTGGTCATTCGAGATTCGATTCCTTTAAATATAGCATTATCTACATATATGCAGCATAACTGCATATATAGCGTTATATTTTGGATTTTTGGACATGTAGATCATCTATGTATATATATATAGCATTATCTATATGAGGCATTCCAGCTATAACCGAGCGGCCATTGCATCGACATTTTTTTTCGGGACTCAAAAAAAATTATTTTTTTTGCTTTCGATTTTTTTTCAAATAAATTGACAAAGAGTACATGTAAAACCGCATCTTTTGATCGCTATCCCATCATGGAGAGTCGTTTTTCGATTTTTTCTATGCATTTTTAGATTTTTTCTATGTGTATGAATCTTTGAAAAATGTGTTCCGATTCCTTTGTTATTTATTGAAATGTGTTTTTATTCTTTTGTTACGAATTAAAACACATTTCTTAAAGTGTCTACACATAGAAAAAATCGAAAAATGATTTCCGATTCGTAAAAAAGGAGTTTCCTACACATGGAACAAATCGAAAAACTATTTCTCCATGATGGGATAGCGATCAAAAGATGTGGTTTTAAATGAACTCTTTTGTCAAATCATTTGAAAAAAAAATAAACATGATCCTTTGATTTTTTTCAAAAATTTGATTGCTTGGAACAAAAAAACCGTTCGATAGATCAAATTAAAACTTTACAAGGATGTTGTGGGTATATTGAGCTATAAAAGTCACGCTCAACATTAGTCGTTTTGCCAATATTTTTAATTTGGCCATTGATTTTATAAAAAACCATAAATAGCCCTTTTTCTCCTGATTTTTCAAATTCATGGCAAGGATAGAAAATTTTTTTTTTATTCAAAAAACCATCGACAATACTTGTAGAGCATTGATTCAAGTTTGTGAAACGCCTTTTCTGATTTCTGTGCGATCATTGGTTGCTGAGATATCAATGGTCAAACGGAAAAGTGTCTTTTTTCGTAAAAGCTTGATATCTCGGCGAAAAATGGTCGCAGCGAGGTCTCAAAAGAAGCAAATTGAAGCTAAATAAACAAGCTATCCGGTCTATGTAATGGTTTGGCTAGAAACATTTTTTCTCGAAAATTACAGCCAAAACAAAAGCGATACTAATTTGCCAAATTTTTTTTTCTTGGTATTTCTCATAATTGCGTGAAACCTGTAGCTTTGAAATTTTTTTTTTGCTAAAAGATCAGAAAAATAGAAACTTCAAGCTTCAAAATGCTTTTTTTAGACCTCAATACGACCATTTTTCACTGAGATACAGCATTGTTAAAAACCACTAAAGATTTGGAAAATTTTTTTGATCCTTTAATTTTTTCCAGTAGTGTATGTATTTTTACGATGTCTGTTAGGATGACCGCTATTTCAGGTCTCAACTTATATTGTGATGGTCATTTGAGATTCGATGTCTTTAAATATTTATATACTGTGACGTGACTTTTCTTAACGCATGAAAAGCCGACTCTTCGGGTCACAAAACAGCTCACGAGATCACTCAAGGATTGGGCGCCAGCTATCGCAATAAATTACGATAGCAAATTTATATTTCCTTGAGTTCTCTCGTGAGTTCAACAATTTCGCCTGGCTAGCTGCCCTTGAGGATGGTAGAGGGGCGCGGTTAGGGATCGTTGGAAATTCTACAATAAATACTCTTTGCAGCAAGTTCGGGAAACACAACACTTACTTTTATTTATTTAATTTATCGTTATTTCGGCTCGCAGAAGGCGAGACGAAATCAAAATGCAAAAAAAAATCAAAATTCCCGTTTTCAACACAGAATCCTTATTCACTATTAACAAGCTTTTTCCGTTCGCTGCTATACAATTTAAATGTTCAATGGCAATAACCTTGAGATCTCGTTCTCGCTTTCTTTAATACTCGAATAATTAATTCCTCTCGGCCTCGTGGCAATATCGCGCCCCAATCTCAAAATGGCCGATATCTTAACGGTTTTCTCCGTTTCCACACTCTCATACAAAATGGCCGCTGTCTTACGATAGCTCTCGATTTTACTCAGGCCGAGAGTTCTAAACAAATTACGCTAATTAACCTATGGACTCTCGCTTCCGCACGAATAGATATTGAATCCCTCTCGGCGATTCTATTAATTTAATACGCGAACGGTAACTCGCGAATGATTTTACTCGCGGACTAGATTCTAATTTGGCCGCGCGCGTTAACTCGTCGTCGAGACAATATTGCTTCGTTTTGGAACACTTTTACTCCCGAAAATGCCTCTACTCGCGATTTTCCTCAATTCCACAACCAAAACGAGCAAAACGACGTTCTTACCGGTTTGTTTTCAGCAGAATGGTCCCGTAATGCAGCGGGAACCCAATCTTTGATATATTCGGCAGACGCGCTTCTCTTGCTCGGTACTCGATAACGGCGCGATTCCAACGTCCTTCCCCGTTCGGTACGGCGGCTTAAGTCCTCGAGAAAACTTTCGTGATCGCCCTCGTAAGCTCCGATTTCTACCCCCACCCTTATGCGATTCGAGTCGAATGTTAGCGCGACTTGGTAATCGATTGCGCGATTGATTCGAGGCGGCGGATAGATCGATGGAGTGAGCGATAGAACGAGAGCGCGATCGATTCTCTCTCCCAAATTACGGACGAATAACGATAATAATAATATTTCTCCCAAGCTGTGCGATACGACGCACGACCACGCGACGACGTTGCATTTGGCGCTCTCTCAGCGATGATGCCGAGAGCGACAACGATGGATGATGTTGGTGGCTCTCGTCGATGATGACGTTATGGCTCACGTACGTGGGCTACGTTGCTCATGGTGTTAGTGGCGAGAGCATCGAATATTGCTCTCGTTGGCCCTTCTCGTTCTCGGTTGAACTGTTGCGCAGACGATGGTGTTCTCGATGCTGTCATCGTGTCGGTAACGGCGGGGACCGCCGTTTTGCTCAAGAGAATTTTTCGGAAATACAAAATTAAATTAATATCTAACGACAAGTTAACAATTTGGCCCTGATTGTATCGTTCGAGAGGGACTCGGCCTGGGAGCGAGGTTGTACCTCGCGCGTTATCGAGTTCCTTTGTGACTCGCAAAAATACGACGTCACAACACCTCCCCCCTATGACAAGGCCGACCCGGCCGTATAAGACCGAAGCTTCGCTCGTGTGGACATTTGGGCAACGAAATTGAATACGAGAAAAAACGTAATTTTTTCGTCGCGACAACGAGTTTCCGCATGAACGATACCAACAGAGCTGTTTCATTTTTGGTATAGCAAATAATTAAAGCACTTAAGTAAAGCATGGTTTAAATAAACGACGAGCGAGATTCAAAATCAATACTAAACAAACATGCAACATAGATTACATTTAGACCGTACTTGGGGCAGATTAATCTTCTCGCACCGAGTCTTGGGATTCGTCCGGGGTCTCGTTTCGCGCGGTATCACCCCCCTCCGGCTCGTCAGCGACGGCGGGCGGAAGATACGACTTCAGATCTTCTATCGATACTTTTATCGCGCGGCCCCCGAGAACGTCCTGAACCTCGTATACTACGGGGGAGAGTACTTTTGCGATACGAAACGGCCCGTGGTATTTTGTCGCGAGTTTCGCGGCGACGTTTTGCGCGGCTGACGACAAAATTCTTTGTCTTTTCAAGACGAGATCTCCGACTTTGAATGTGCGATCGCGGCGGTGGCGGTTATATTGAGCCGCTTGTCGTTGATGCGCTTCCTCGAGATCGTGAGTGACCTTCTTGTGTAAGCGTGACAGTTCTCGCACGCGTTCCGACCATTCTTCGGGTCGCAACAGGACGATTTCGCGTTCTCCCTCCACGCGTTGACGGTAAAAATTATGCGGCTTAGGCTCGCGCCCGAAGTTTAAGTACGCGGGAGTGCTACGAATCGACGTATGATACGCCGTGTTATACGCGAAACGAAATTCCGCGAGATGAGTATCCCACGCTCGATGATCGCCTTCGAGAAACGATACGATCATTGTTTTTAATACACGATTAACGCGTTCCACCGGATTCGCCTGCGGATGGTAAGGCGGTGTTGTTGTATGGAAAATTCCTCGCTCGGCAGCGAGAGCCTGAATACTACGGTTATTAAATTCGGTACCGTTATCCGTGAGCAAGACCTGCGGGGTGCCCCAGCGAGAGAAGACCAATTCTTCTAACGCCTCGGAGATCTTTTTGCCGTTTGCTTTACGCAACGGACAACATTCGACCCACTTTGTGAACAAGTCCTGTATCACGAGAACGTACGCATGGCCAGATCGACTTGGCGGAAAAGGTCCCATAATATCCGCAGCGATTACAGTCCATGGCTCTTCGACGACTCGACGACCCATGAGACCGAGGGGCGGTAACTGTTCGACCTTTGCGCATTGACAGACTCCGCAATGGCGAACATGACGAGAAACGTCGCGAAACATGCGTGGCCAGAAATACGAGTGAAATACTCGCTCGTACGTTTTTTGTATACCGAGATGACCCGCTTGTGTCTCGTCATGACACTCGCGTAAGATTTCTGCGCGAGCATAACGCGGTACGACCATTTTCCATTCGGAATTATCACCGACTGGAAGGGCGCGACGCGTGGTGCGTCGATAAACATAAAGACGATTATCCCTGATTTTCCAATAAGGAAATCTCTCGGGGTGCGCGACGATCGCCGTAAGCTTTTTCGCGTACCAGGGATCACGTTCGGGGTCAATTGGTTCGCGCGCGACGCCAGGATTACCGTTATCGTTGGGAACGATCACGAAATTATATTCTGGGAGTGTTTCCGGTGGTTTTGCAGCCGTGGGTGGTAAAAATTCGAACATTCGAGAGAGTGCATCGGGAACGTGGTTTAGCGCACCCTTGCGATACACGATCTCGAAGTCGTACTGTGCAAGTTGCAAGGCCCATCGAGCTAAACGACCCGAAGGTTCCTTGAGCGTTTGCAACCACCTGAGACTGTGATGATCGGTGATTACCGTGAAGCGGTAACCTTCAAGATAAGCCCGGAATTTCTTAATCGCCCATAAAATGGCGAGACACTCTTGTTCGGTGGTCGAATAATTTCGTTCTGGCGGCGAGAGTGTTCGACTCGCGTACGCAATCGGATGCTCTGCACCGTTGATTTCTTGTGTTAATACCGCGCCGATGCCGGTCATGCTCGCGTCTGTTTGGAGCACGAATTTGGCCTTGAAATCGGGGCACGCGAGGGTTGGAGGGTTCGCGAGAGCTTCTTTCAAAGAGTCGAAAGCTTTTTGTTGCTCCGGTCCCCATTTCCAAACTTGATTCTTTTTCGAGAGTCGCGTGAGCGGCTCTGCGATCTCGGCAAAGTGCGGAATAAATCGACGATACCACGATGCCATTCCCAAGAATCGTCGCAACGGTTTTAATTTTTCCGGCCGCGGAAATGCTTTAATCGGCTCGGTTTTCGCGGGATCTACCTGCAAACCGTCTCGATTCACGAGGAATCCGAGATATCTCACCTCAGAGCAGCAAAATTCGCATTTCTCGGGGTTGATGCGTAAGCCAGCAGCGACGATACGATCAAAAACCCGTTTGAGCAGGGTTAAATGCTCATCGAAGTCCTCGGTGACAATAATAATGTCATCGAGATATGCAAATGCGTGAGGTTCCATTTCCGGACCAATCACACGATCTAAGAGTCGTTGAAACGTCGCGGGAGCGCCCGTGAGTCCGTACGGCATTCTTTTGAATTGAAATAACCCCCTATAGGGTACCGTAAACGCGGTCATCTCTTTGGACGACTCCTCGAGACGAATCTGATGGAAAGCTTGACTTAAGTCGATCGTGGAAATGTATTTTGCGGAACGCAAGCGATCGAGAATTTGTGTCATGTACGGTAACGGGTACGCATCCTTTTTCGAGACCTCGTTAACTTTCCGGAAATCTAAACAAAATCGAAACGTCCCGTTCGGTTTTTTAATCATCACGATCGGGCTCGACCAATCGCTGTTCGAAGGTTTGATAACGTCTGCCTCAAGCATACGATCGACTTCGTCATCGATTGCCTCGCGTATGATCGGAGTGACCGGATAATAACGCTGTTTTATCGGTCGATTAGTACCAACATCGATTCGGTGTTCGATTAAATTTGTTAACCCGGGAGCATTTTTAAGAATCTCGAGCTCTTTTTCCAAAAATTTCGCGAGGCGCGTACTCTCGTTTCGACCGAGTTCCGAAATACCGAGCGATAAGTTTGCGTGTTCGACACTGTCACGGGAGGCGAAATTAAATGTATTCGTCGGGTCATCGCTGAAATACCACACGCGTCGATGGTGGTCAATAACAATTTTAAATATTTCCAGCGCGTCTAATCCGAGCAATAATGGAACCGGCAACGATGGGAGGATCCTCGCGGAGATCATTTCTTCGCGATTTTCAAGTTTCATCGGGAGCTCCATCTTTTCGTCGCACGTAATTGTTTCACCGTTCGCGATCGTAGTCGGTTTTCGCGGCATTGATTTACGAGAAAATCCTAAACGAGAAGCTAGTAGCAGCCCGTCTTGTCCGATAAAGGTACTTGTCGAACCGTTGTCGAACATGGCCGGTAACGTTTTTCCCAAGATATTTATTTTAATAATTAATACCGGCCGCGCACGAGAACTGTAGAGCGGGGTGCAAAAATATTCCATTGGGTCTAGTGGAAGCGAAATATTTTTGTCGAGGGCCCGTACGGTCAACGCAGGAGTCTGTTCGGCCCTTATTGGCGACTCCCGTCGTCGTTTCCCGCATAACGTTTTCGCGGTGCCAAGCAACCTTTCGCGATGTGCCCCTCTTGGCCACAGTTGAAGCAGGCGCGAGGCTGTCGACGATCGGGATATTGCCGATCTTCAGTCGGTGCGTTGCGAGACGTCATCGACTGACGAAACGGATTCGTCGACTCGTGAGCCTTGTCCGGAACGTCAATCGGACTTTTATCACGGCGGTCGGATCTTTCGAAGTGGACGCGCACGTCGGACGGGCTTTTATCACGTGCCGGGTATGGTGAACCGGAGCGCGGCGGGAAACGCGAATAATTCGATCGATTCGAATTTTCTCTCCGCGGTGAGTTTCGCGAATCGTTGTGTTTATTCACCGGTCGGTTATTCTCCGGCGTTGCGCGCCGCTCCGGGAGTTTATCGGAGCACGCGCACGCGTGTTCCTCTGACGCCAACTCGTCCCACTCGAGAAACGTCGCGAAATTCGGGTTCCGATCTGGGCGCGTTTTATACGGGTCGCGATACGCGAGGGTCGGGAATCTCGAATTCGCGGGCGACGGTGGTTCGCGATTTTGTTTCCCACCATGTTCGTCCCACTCGACTTCGCGCGCGAGTTTTTCAAACTCACCGAACGTGGTCGCGTCACGGCGTCTGATAGCGCGGCGCAAGTACGGTAACATATTTCGCCACGCGTATTGCAATTGTTCCTCGAGGCTCATGGGAGGCTCGACACGATCGAAAAGCGCACGTAGACACGTGAGGAAAACCGAAAAACGTTCGTGTTTGCCTTGCACGCGGGCAAAGATTTCTTCGCGTAGTGAGAATTGATAATCGGGATCGCCGAATCGATCCCTCCATGCAGACTCTAGATCGCGGAAAGTCACGAAAGAATTTCGGTGCGTCCGATACCACCAAAGCGCGTTATCAAAAAGGAAGAGAGGGAGACAGTCAAGAAGTTCGCTGTCATTTACCGGGAGCATTCTCCGGCCCTCTTTAATACGGAGCAAAAATCCCTCTCCGTCTTCGCCGATCACGCCCGAAAATTTTAATCCCCATTTGCGCATCATTTCGTACGCTGAACGCATCGCGGCGGATGGGTCATATGAATCCCGGCGGGAACGCGGCGACGAGTGATGCTCAGGATCACCTGTCATTCCCGGATGAAAATTTTCGAAATTATTATGATTATTCTCGGTCGAACGCGGATTTTCAACGCGTGCGCGGTGCAACGGTATCGACGGAATCGCGCGCGCCGATGACTGACGCGGTATAGCACCTCCCCCCTCCGCTCGACGATACTCGGTAGAGGTGGCAAAATTCGCGGCACCTGTCACTCGCGGAACTTGATTAATGTTTGGCAACGAATAATTATTAGCCTCGTCGCGAAAGGGGTTCGTTCGATTCAATAACGCGGCAAGCTGTTCGCGGCCACGAGCTTGTGAATCTACTCCCTTGCGAATTGAATCCAGCAATCGATCGCGCATCTCACTGACCATCCCGCTATCGCGTAAACCTCGATCCGTCAATTCTTTTCTCAGCTGGCTCGGAGAGAGCGCAGCTACGCGTTCACGGGCATTTGGCGGTGTACGATGCATGTCGATTAATTCTTTATAATTCACGCGAGAAATTCATTTATGACGCGTGAGACTATACTCGAGGTACGTACGCGCGAGAGAATTCACTTGAGTCGCGAAGCACGAAGTTGCGCGGAGCGAGTCGAAGAAATACGAACACTCGAACGTGCGAGAGCCTGTCACGCACACTAACGCGCGGCTCACGGACGAGAATCACGGACACGCGCACACACTCTCGCGAACTCGTGGGCTACCGGCACGACGCACGTGGGGAAAACGACGACGCGACGAGACGAGATTTCTTTTTTTTTTTCCGATGCACTTTTCGATGTTTTTCAGGGTTTTCTTTTTTTTTCTCAGTTATAATGCGGACGACGTGAGAGTAATTGCTCTCGAAATTGACAATATTATCCGAAGCAATAAATATCGAAGAAAAAAAAATCGGGTGAATCACAATATCGGTGACAATCACAAAGAAATATATTTCGCTATAAAGCGCATGCACCGTCTTGCGCGAGAGAGAAAGAACGAAAATAAATAGAATGATTGAACGAGTTGGAAAAGAAAATTAATTCGTTAACCAAAACACAAATTCAATAAATTAGAATAAATAATCCATGATTGCGTTCTATTAAAATTATTCACAGCGCGATGTATCTCGAGAGAAGCTCGAGATCTTTGTCTCGCGTACTCGACAATAACGACGATAACGTAAATCACTGAGTTTAATTCCCGCAACTACACTTCTCTCTCGAGCAAGACACAAGTTCAAATCACAAAATCACTTTATCCGATTTTTAGCCACAATTACCTTAGCGACTGGGGAACTCGGAGAGATCCTGCCATTTTCAACCTGATCTCTTTCTTGAACGGTAACGATGGCGTGAACGAATTATAAGACGATGTGTCCAGCCAGCGAGATCTACGTAAACTGAGGCTCTCTCGCTGCCCGCACACACGCGCACAAAGGACGAATCACATACACGGACGGACACACTACTACCACTGTCGCGCGACGCACGACCAAAACAAAGCGCGAGAGAAAAAAACTTTATGGCTCGACTACGACGCCTTTCCAAGCATTCGCAAATATATTCTCGGGAATATTCGACAAAATTTTATTTCAGATATCTACTCTTTCTATCTCTTCCTCCTTCGTTCTCGAATATTCTACAATTCTCTTTCAAGCTCGAAAATTTTTCTCTTTTCACGACTCTTTCGATTCTTCCTATTTTCTCTTCAAACTTTTTATCTTCTTACTTTACTTTTACCAAAATTTTTACTTAAACAAAAAAAATTTTATGCGAAACGAGATCAAACGAGATACTAAAAATTTTAATTAAATCCGAAAAATGTATTAATGGAATTTTTCGCTTTTCTCAACGGACCAGCCCCACGTTGGGCGCCAAATTTGTGACGTGACTTTTCTTAACGCATGAAAAGCCGACTCTTCGGGTCACAAAACAGCTCACGAGATCACTCAAGGATTGGGCGCCAGCTATCGCAATAAATTACGATAGCAAATTTATATTTCCTTGAGTTCTCTCGTGAGTTCAACAATTTCGCCTGGCTAGCTGCCCTTGAGGATGGTAGAGGGGCGCGGTTAGGGATCGTTGGAAATTCTACAATAAATACTCTTTGCAGCAAGTTCGGGAAACACAACACTTACTTTTATTTATTTAATTTATCGTTATTTCGGCTCGCAGAAGGCGAGACGAAATCAAAATGCAAAAAAAAATCAAAATTCCCGTTTTCAACACAGAATCCTTATTCACTATTAACAAGCTTTTTCCGTTCGCTGCTATACAATTTAAATGTTCAATGGCAATAACCTTGAGATCTCGTTCTCGCTTTCTTTAATACTCGAATAATTAATTCCTCTCGGCCTCGTGGCAATATCGCGCCCCAATCTCAAAATGGCCGATATCTTAACGGTTTTCTCCGTTTCCACACTCTCATACAAAATGGCCGCTGTCTTACGATAGCTCTCGATTTTACTCAGGCCGAGAGTTCTAAACAAATTACGCTAATTAACCTATGGACTCTCGCTTCCGCACGAATAGATATTGAATCCCTCTCGGCGATTCTATTAATTTAACACGCGAACGGTAACTCGCGAATGATTTTACTCGCGGACTAGATTCTAATTTGGCCGCGCGCGTTAACTCGTCGTCGAGACAATATTGCTTCGTTTTGGAACACTTTTACTCCCGAAAATGCCTCTACTCGCGATTTTCCTCAATTCCACAACCAAAACGAGCAAAACGACGTTCTTACCGGTTTGTTTTCAGCAGAATGGTCCCGTAATGCAGCGGGAACCCAATCTTTGATATATTCGGCAGACGCGCTTCTCTTGCTCGGTACTCGATAACGGCGCGATTCCAACGTCCTTCCCCGTTCGGTACGGCGGCTTAAGTCCTCGAGAAAACTTTCGTGATCGCCCTCGTAAGCTCCGATTTCTACCCCCACCCTTATGCGATTCGAGTCGAATGTTAGCGCGACTTGGTAATCGATTGCGCGATTGATTCGAGGCGGCGGATAGATCGATGGAGTGAGCGATAGAACGAGAGCGCGATCGATTCTCTCTCCCAAATTACGGACGAATAACGATAATAATAATATTTCTCCCAAGCTGTGCGATACGACGCACGACCACGCGACGACGTTGCATTTGGCGCTCTCTCAGCGATGATGCCGAGAGCGACAACGATGGATGATGTTGGTGGCTCTCGTCGATGATGACGTTATGGCTCACGTACGTGGGCTACGTTGCTCATGGTGTTAGTGGCGAGAGCATCGAATATTGCTCTCGTTGGCCCTTCTCGTTCTCGGTTGAACTGTTGCGCAGACGATGGTGTTCTCGATGCTGTCATCGTGTCGGTAACGGCGGGGACCGCCGTTTTGCTCAAGAGAATTTTTCGGAAATACAAAATTAAATTAATATCTAACGACAAGTTAACAATTTGGCCCTGATTGTATCGTTCGAGAGGGACTCGGCCTGGGAGCGAGGTTGTACCTCGCGCGTTATCGAGTTCCTTTGTGACTCGCAAAAATACGACGTCACAATACATATTCATATTCATGCAAATAGATATTATCAGGAAAGGTACTTCGAGAGAACTTTCAAAAAGAAGTGAAATCAATCACAAAATACTTCTAAAAAGTAAAAAAAGGACGCCAAGTATTAAAAATTCCAAAAAATCGAATTCAAAAATCCCTAAAAACTTAGAATTCAAAGAATATCCAGAAAATTGTAAATAAAAAAAAAACCAAATTACACAAGCCAAGCAAAAACTTGACAAGTTATTAATGACCATACCAAACCAAAAAAACTTGGGATGCAGGGTTACGAACTAATACGCTCAGCGAGGAAAAACGAAATTCAGACGCCTCTGCTGCTTAACGAAGGAGTAAACAAATAAAAGAATAAAAAAGAAAACAATTAAACGAGTGCACTAGCAACCAACCATGAGAATAAATAAAAGAGGCAATGACCGAGTAAACTAGAGAGTAACTCCGAGAATAGTTCGTTGAGAAAAATATTGTACAATGTTTATATTTAAATGTAACCTCTTATTTTTATAAGGATTTTTTTTCTACTCTTTACGGTAAATCGTTTGAATACCAAATACTCATCATAAATATTGAATGGTGATGACATCCGCGATTTACGCAGAAATATGCGCCGATGCCTGGATTTACGATGATTATCGTGGATACACGTGAATATAAAGCGAGAATATTCAAGATTCTTCTTCACAATATGAAAAGCGATGCTCTAATAGCGGTTGAATCCGGAAATCTCATAACAATTATTAATCATATTAATTCATTAATTATGTAAGCGTCCAGAGGAGAGGTGGTTAAAAAATCTCCACGTGATCTTACCTTGGGGGGAATGGGGGAAAAGCCATTATTTTTACGTAACATTTGACGACAAAACAGAGTGTGCGTTTTGCAATGTAGAGTGATGGACATTTGAGAGCAAAGCGTTAGGCGAATTAACTATGAGATCTATTTTTTCATTTTAAATGTATACAATTCCATTTCCATATTCTCATGTTGAATTTTTTTTATTGTTTATTAAGTCTTGAAAATTTTAAGAGTGTTGACATTGACCGGTTTCAAAACTCATGAATGGCAATTATAGTACATTTCTTCGTATATTAAACTTACTTCAATTATTTGTAAAAAATTTCTTTCGACTATCATGCAATTATATCATTTAATTATTAAAACGATTTCAATTTAAACGGTCATAACAGCATATAATTCAGCCCGGACAACGATTGATGATCTGAACTGAGCTAACTTTTACTCTTTGACTTATTTCCTATAAGATTGTTCCAAATCTAGTCCTCATCATTTTCCGCAAAGTATTGTATTCGGTTCTAGTTTATTGACTGATTTGTTTTCTCACTGTGAGATTGTTTAAAATCTTACCTTTAAGTCTACTATGCATTTTCCAAAAATTTAATAATTATTTTGTTAAGAATAAAAATCTTCTATTTATGTCAAATGATAGCATTTTTGGTGTAACTGACCCTTTTCTAACGACATTTAACTATGTTAAATGCTTTTTAAAAAAACTCTGTAAAATCTTACGTAAGAAGGGGAAGGAGAAGTCCAAAAAATCTTATGTGTTTTACATGGGGGTAGGAGGGCTCGTAACGACTAAAATCATCCTTACGTAATTAATGAATGGGTCCTCAAGCGGCAGTAATACGTGAACACACTACTTGACTGCAAAATATACTCTTGACACCAATCTGTGTTATCACAAGATAAGTAGGTGTAATAATTTTCTATCTCATCTCGTGGAAATTATGCAGCACCTCCCGGGCCTATTTTTCTTAACCCGGCACGCTAAGTTTTTTTGGTTTGGTATGGTCATTAATAACTTGCCAAGTTTTTTGCTTGGCTTGTGTGATTTTGTTTTTTTTTTATTTACAATTTTCTGGATATTCCGTGAATTCTGAGTTTTTAGAGGGTTTATGTATACTGTGCATCTAGAGTATTAACATTTTAATAATTATTATAGACTCTGCGAAAGTCTTTGGAGAAAAAACCACAGCAAAAATAATAATAATAAAAATATTAACAATTAAAATAATAACAGCGCAAAAAAATAATAAAAACTATCAAAAATCGCAACGATAAAAATTTCTACAAAAATAACCGGAATTTCGAAAAATTAAAGAAAAAGAAAAAAATCCAAGCCGTGCAAAAGAATGCAATCATACTTTCAAAGCATCCGGAGGCGTTCAGAGGCTCTGCGAAAGTATTTGGAAAATCAACAAAAAATAAAATGAAAATAATGAAAATATCAAGAATGAAAATAATAACAATTTAATAAAAATTATAAAAACAATTCGAATATTTAAAAAAATACAAAAAAAACATAATTTTTATCAAATCAATCCCAATTTCTAAAAAAAAAATCAAATCTGTGCAGCCAATGTAAGTAGACAATAAAATACAAGAACAATGGAAAAAATAATAATAAGGAAAATATTAACAATTTAAATAATAACAAATTAAAAAATTGATAATGCAAACAATAGCAATTGAAAAATCATAATAAAAACAGTTGAAGTAACAATTAAAAAAAAATACAATTAAACCCGATTTCTAAAAAAATAACACTTTCGAAAAACAATACAGAAAAAATCCAAGCCGTGCGGAGAATGTCAGTATACTTGCAAGGCGCGATGGCCTTGGAAGGCGTTTTGAGACGTTTGGAGGTCACCAAAAATAATAATAATAACAATTCATAAGAATGACAATTTTAAAAATCACAACTCAAACAATTTTAAGAAATTTTTGGGTTTGTTAGTTTTAGTGTTAGGCTCCTCTCTATCTCTCTCTCTCTCTCTCTCTCTCTCTTAATTCATCGGCAGAAATAATTTGTCGCGTCAGCAAATTGCATACAAGTATTCACTTCCGCGGCGTATGATTGCACACATCCCGATTTTTCTGCACAACTTCTGATTTTTAATCACCAATTCAAAAAGGGTCTAGCCGGGGTTGCCTATGAAATGTGCCCCTAAACCGATTTGGATTGGCTAGACGCCACATTTTAGAGTTACCTCAAAAACTTGGTTTGCCCAAGTTTAAACCCTCTATCTTTACTATTAGGCTGGAACTTCAGGATAACGTTGATTTCAGTTTTTTTTTTTCCTATACCATTTTTACTTTGAAAAATATGAAAAAAAGTGAGATCAGGCAAGTATCAAGATACATGCTCGAGAATTTTTTCGATTTTTTTCGCGCCAAACTCGAGCTGTGAAAAATCTTTCGAAGTTTAAATTGTCGATTTTTTATTGAATTTGAAGAGTGACTAACTTTTTTTTTTACCGTATGTACATCACTGCATACTTGATTTTCTGTAATTTTTTCAGATTTTTCGAAAAGGTGCCCCATTAAAAAAAAATTAAAAACCGATTTTTCAATCGTTTTTTAGGAAAAAGAGTAGCTCAATAGCTCTCAACAAATTCACTGTCAGTTTCATAATATTTCATCTTTAAGGAGTATAAGTATCTGCTTGATAATCATGTCAAACAGATTTTATATTAAATTGTGTAAAAAATGTGTACAACATAGTGGATTTAATCTTCATCACTATCATCATTGATAACAGGATTGACCTGTTCTGTGTCAAAAATTCTACTTAATACCTCTGCAGGCCTTATAATTTTTGCAAGATATCGAGCATTAGATAAATAATAAATTGTTGCTGCTACGTGTGAGCAGCACCCGACGGTACGACTCCCGTTCACACATTAACAATAATAGCGCTTGATGCCAGAGTGTCCAGTTGAGTTGGGCACATAATCGATGTAGCATCGATAAGTTTTACTATTTATGTGCCGTGATCTGACTTCGATTTTCAGTATATTGCTTTTTTCTTTAAGATAATGAAGATCAATGTTATTCTCGTCATCCATCATTTCTGCCAAGTATAACACTGCTTGACTTAATTGGTACGATCCAGTGAATAGAATTTTCAGTCCTTTTTCGGTTATTTCGGGAAAATCAAGGAGATCCGAAGATGTCAACTGTTGAAACGAAACCTTTCGTCTACTCCAACGTCCGGTCTCAACTTCCGATGCTAAGGTATTCTCTACTGTATGCTGCAACTGCATTTGCGCCAGTATTCCATCGCAAAGCATCAAATCTGAATTCAGACGCTTCCCAAACGTATTGTTCAAAAAGCAAGCGATTCTGCAGTACAAGCCCACTTTGGGAAGCAACTTATTATCCATTTTATGATACAAAAGTCGATATTCCTGACCTACTATGCCATGTACCGCTTCAACGACCCAGCGAACTTTGGTTACTCTGCGAGAGTCGTTGGACTCTGCCGTTGTGAGCTGACTCCGTTTTCCTTTGAGCGCAGGCATGAGTACGGTGTAGCCTTTTTCTTCCAAATGGTCCTTGACGTCACGAAACCCTCTGTCAACTATACAAATATCTCCTTCTTTCATGAGATTTCGTAAGCCATTTGGTTGGTCCAGGGCAATTTTCATTATCTAAGCGTCATTTTTATTTGCATAATAAGGCCCGAGCATTTCGACGATGTAGCCATTTGTTGTGCATATCGTAAATGGTTTACATAAAGGTACGTGCTTCTGACCAGAGTAAGATTTCCGCTGGTATTCGTTGTTCGAGCTCTTCTCGTGACGAATATATGTTCCATCAAAAATCAATGCTAGCTGATCATTGATATTATATAACCGCTTGGCTACAACAGACGTTTCCTTTTCGATCAGTTCTTTCCGAGAAAGAGCCTTGAATCCAAAATGAAGAGGCAATACGTCTTTTTCAAATGACTTCAGAACTGACGCACAGTTATCGGATACTTGCTGCTCACGTTCTAATCCCAGAATTGCAGCAGTGATAGCATTGGAATTGCCGGTGCGCAGTTTGAATAGAAAAACAACGAGAGCCTGTGTAACATCTCTGCATTGAGATTTCTTCATCGAAGTCATCATTTGACGAAGTTGTATCAAGTTCTCCCAGGACAAGCCTGTGAATACCTTTAGACGTTCCTCCGAGAGAGTGAAATCACCTATTTTATCTTTGATGGTAGATTCACTATTGCTGGAAAGATATTCGAAATAATCTCGCAGCTCGTTAACATCGATCACACCGGTATTTGAATGTACTCGTAGATTCCACACATCTTCTTCAAACAGGCGGTTCTTGATCACGTGAGTAGGGCAGCACCGATTTCCTTTGGGGACATACAGCCTTCGCTTAGCGAATATTTGTTTTCGTGCTTGGTTTGGCACATTAATGATGTTGTTTGTTAACCCACAGACGAAGCAGTACCGATGGCTCGAAATAACCCTTGCAAAGGGCATTTCAACGGTCTCAATTGGTGGTTGATTATCGAGCTGCTTTATCTGTACAACAAACGTCATATCTTCTCTTGATGAATCTGATGGTATAGAAGATGACCCTAGAGAAGACTGAGATGTTTTTTCAGGTGAAGATAGTTCAGGCTGCGACAGTGGCCTAGAATGTGAAGGTGACACAAAGTGCGGTATTCGCTCCTGCAAGGGAGTCTCATGGTTAGAAGGACCAGCGAGCGCTTCATTTTCTTTAGCCTTGTACTCGCTTTTTCTGTACATGAGCATTCGGCATTTGTTGCATAGGACGTCATCAACAGCTATGTCTTTTTTTAAAATTCGAGACCAGCTATCGGCTTCAAGATTCGTAGTTATAGTTTTTTCCTGACCACGTGATTTTCGGAGTAGAATATTACATCGTACGCATTTGGTGAGTCTCATTTTCTTTTTAGGCAATTCTTCTTCGCGACTCGACATGCTAACCAACATAAACATAAACAAAAAACAAAAATTTATAGGTTATGAAATATGTATGATGTGTATATACCTTGTGACGAAAAGTCCCAATAAAAATAAAATAATATCGCGGCGGTCACGGAATCCGCCACGACACCTGAAAGAAAAGCGAAATACTGTATTATTTAGTTGATAAATTAAAATTAGAATTAATCTCGCGAAACTCGTCCTATTATCCATGAAAAAAAAACCCGAGTTACTGTTAATATTTCCCAACAAAATCCCCCCCAAAAATTCCCGAAAATATTTCATTATCACCACAGAAATCCACCGCCCTTCAAGAAGCGACCAACGAGCAGAAACCCTCGAATATTGAGCAATCTGCAATATTTTCTCCGTCGTATCGGCAGAGGACACCGTGACCTTATGCGCGTATTTTCTCCAACATCGAGCCGATCGACTTCATTGAAGATCGATCCACCGAGACACAGCACTATTTAATACCCGAATTTTGAGGAGATATCGAGATACACTATTACATTTTTCCGGGGTGACGTCCCGATCAAAACGGCGACTGAGCCTCGGGAAAACAAATCTGGAAATACGACATCGAGCAGCGTTGACAGCTGTAATCTCGAGCCACGAGAAACATCGAGAGAGAGAGAGAGAGAGAGAGAGAGAGAGAGAGAGAAAGAGAGAGAGTTGCCGGCGAGCGTGCAGCTTCGACTTCAAGGCGCGAGGCGGCAGCACCGAACGAGAACGGCGAGACCCCGCTATTCCCCTCACCGCCCCTCACCTACAAGAGAACGAAGAAGAAGACGATGGCCATTGATCGAGCATCGAGCGAAATCGCGGTTATTTTGGATTCATTCCCGGACCGCGTGCGAGCGAAGCCACACGTGCTTTTTATTGCGAACCTAATTATTGCGTAGTACAGAGCATAGAGAAGTAATTTTGAGGCGAAAAGAAAAGAGCACTTGTTCAATAGAAGACGAGATAGAGACGAGGAGAAAATTTGGAGAGAAAAAGAGTGAGTAGAGGGAATGTTTCCCCGTGTAAATTGTATCGAGATTTTTGCGGTGTCGTGGCGTAATAGATTCTTCCCCCCCACCCCCTTTTTGCGAATGGACTGTTCCATTGTTTCGAGACATTTTGTTTAAGTTTTTGCGTCGAATATCGTACATCGCGGTAATAATTAAGAGGTCGTAGCGTCGACGAACCCCACAAATACCCCTGAGAATAAGAAAAATCATTAATTTAGCGAATTTTGAGATCGAAAATTCCTTGCTTTTTCGCGTTTCCTTCCCCCCCTTTTTTTTGTGCGATTTCCTTTGTCGACTCGGGAGACGCGCGTATAGTCGCTGCGTCTCACGGTATCGTCCAAATAAATTTGGATTTATTTTGTATTTCTTTTTTTTTGCGTTCCTTCGGGAAAAATTATTGTTATTATTCATCATTTTTTTTTTCTTTGTGTTTTAATATTTTCTTTTGTACCGGTTGCTGGACCGACGAACCAGCTGGCGCCCGATCATTATTGGTATTTCTTTTTATTATTGCGTCAAATAAATGAACATAATATTTATTTAATTCTTTTTTTTTTTTGGTGTTTAATTATTATTTTTTGATAAAATTTAAGATTTCCCTTGCAACCTTCAAATATCGCTGAAGATATGTATTACTGATATGTATCTGTTTGTGATACTCACTTGTCTTCTACGATGGTTACGACAAGGCCAGACACGTACAATGCACATATCGTTTTGCAGATAATGCTTTGCCACCTTCACTTTATCTTAACTTCGTTTTATTTTTGTATCTCGAATAAAATCACACGAAATTTATGAAATGAATGAACAACTATGAAAATGTATATAGCTTTATCATATGTCAGTCGGGAGGGAAACGATCTTACCGGCGGGGCTGTATGGGCATAATCTCGATGGAACTCAAAGTCTTTGAACTAAAAAATGAAAAAAAAATCGAATGTAATCCGGGACGGTTCGCCTCGTGTAGCACTACCATTGTTAAATAATGTGTAGAGCTACCAATATTAAATAATTTATTGTCGAAGACTCCAAAGACTCCACATACTTGAAGATTTCCCTTAAAAAGAAATAAAAAATTGTTTTTTGATTTTTTTAATAATGGCGCACCTTTTCGAAAAATCTGAAAAAATTACAGAAAATCAAGTATGCAGTGATGTACATACGGTAAAAAAAAAGTTAGTCACTCTTAAAATTCATCAAAAAATCGACAATTTAAACTTTGAAAGATCTTTCACACCTCGAGTTTGGCGCGAAAAAATTCGAAAAAATTCTCGAGCATGTATCTTGATACTTGCCTGATCTCACTTTTTTCATATTTTCCAAAGTATAAATGGCATAGGAATAAAAAAAAACTGAGATCAACGTTATCCTGAAGTTCCAGCCTAATAGTAAAGATAGAGGGTTTAAACTTGGGCAAACCAAGTTTTTGAGGTAACTCTAAAATGTGGCCTCTAGCCAATCCAAATCGGTTTAGGGGCACATTTCATAGGCAACCCCGGCTAGGCCCTTTTCGAATACAAAAAAAAATGAAAAAAATGGTCAAAATTACCATTATATTTGCTTAATTGTAGCAAAATTATGGCGAGAAAACAAAATGTCACTTTCCTTGCTATCCACGCGTGACGACAACAAATTTATTTTTCTTGAGCGGATGAAGTAGCGAATGAATGTATTTTCAGGAATCGTATATCCGTTTCGAAAATATTCACTATCAAACACATCACAAATACATGATACTAAATGACTCCAAACAAAAAGCACTGATGAAACTATCATGACAGTGAGGTTAGCCGCAAGCTGCACGGGCCGAAGCCTGTGTTACGATAGCAATTTTTTTTTATTTTTTTCACTACTCACCTCTCATCTCATCCGAATCATCCACGCATTCTGATTGGCTGGATGTAATGCATCAACCAATCAGAATGCTTGAATTCTAAAGCGTGATGCTGCATTCGTTTTTGAAGCTTACTCGCTTCTGAGTATCACATTCTGTAGCATTTTTAATATTGATGTATATCTATACATATTTATCCATACATACGTGCTGAAAGCGTGTAAGCGTCCAAAATGAATGCGGCTTTTACTTATTACAGATTCTTGGAATAAATATGATTGTATTGAAGATACATCTATAGATATCATGTACACATCAATGGATTGAAAAAAAAATTGTAAAATATTTCTTCAAATATCAGATTTTCATGTAAAAATGATAAGGGTCATTAGGCAGTGCCTGTAAAAAATTTTTCTGTAGTGTAGATTTTTTTTTCCTATAAAAGCATTGAAAAAAGTGAAAAAAAACGATCGACTTTGAGTGATAGTTTACAAATTTTTATATAGTAATAGGTTTTTCAGATGTTGTTCAAAATTATATTCCCTTCTATCCATTTTTTTACTCACTTTGTTACATTTTGGCCCGTAACTTAGCCATTTTTGAAAAGTTTGACTTATCGCTTCAGAAATAAATACAAAAGTGATCAAAAAACATAAAAAGTAAATTTTAAAAAAATCGATCTCCTTGGGATTTCAACGGGCTCGACTGTCAGTCTGTCTACCCTAATTGCAATTTTCAAAAAATCGATTTTTTTTAAATTCCATTTTTCAAAAGTATAGATATTTGAAAGTATCATATTAAATTTTCGTAAAGATCCGAGCAGTCTGAGTGTACTTTTGAGGGACTTTTACTTAGTTACCTGAGCGCGCTAATAGTGACCGTTCGGAGTTCGATCGCGTTTTTCTCGGAATGACATTTTTGTACGGCTTGTTGAAAAAATCTCGGAAACTACTGCATCAATCCTTACCAAATTTTTACCACACATTGTTTATGTCGATAGCTATGTCGCATATCATACGATTTTTGAAATTTTGAGTTTAACTTGGTTTAAATAAAAAAAAACTGATAAAAAAGGTTATTTTTCGTTACTTTTCGATATATGGCCGCCATTTTGCCAATTTAAAAAAAATCAAGAATCGTATGATATGCGACATAGTCATGACCTTACTGAATCTAAGACCTTTTTTTTTTTTTTTTTTTTTTAATTCACTCCTGAGATTCCGTCAACAGGGCGCACTCATCGTTTTTTTAGATATTTTTTTGGCCTGCATTTTCGTACAATAAAAAACCGAAAAATAAATTTGAAAATTTTTTTTTCATGCATTTCAAGATTATGTTTATCAAGCCTCATACTTGTCATATTAATATTTCTAATTTAAAACAATGAAAAAAAATCGTGAAAATAGGCATTTTTTTGCGTGTGTAATTAGGGTAGACCCCTTAAATAATTATTCGTGTGGCGCGGCATGTACGTCATATCTAATGCGGTCTTTTTCAAATGTCATAATCGCTTGTTACAAATGGTATTCGATTACTGGCACGTTTAGGGGAAGGATGTACCTATAAAATCATGGAAAAGTATGAAATTGAAAATTGAGGAGGCTTTTTAATCAAATGTTTGAATTTTCAACCATTTTTTCGGCAAATCTTACCCCAAAAAATTATTTATTTACACGCTATCCTTAAAGCTTTAGGTATATCTATAATATTATAAACAGCAACCTCCCAAAATTTCATCTAAATCGATCGATAACTTTTTGAGCTTCAGCACGAGTAGTTTTTGAAAAAGTGAACCAAGATAATTATGTTTCAAGTTTCAACATGTTAAAACTATTAATTGTATTGATTTACCGATCAATCCGCGATTCCAGGCGCGTACAGCAGACCCTCAACTTCCTCGAAAAGCTGGTTTTCTTCCAGTCGCTGCTGTTTCTGAGCTGTAAGAGCTTCTATTGTCACAAAAAGACTCATACGGTTCTGTCTGACTATTTGCGCCTCATCGGAGTTTTTGGCGATAACTTTGCCAGCGATTGTCTCCAACGGACTCATAATTCTTAGAATGGAGAAGAAGCCATCATTGAATATCTCAGCAGCAATGTAGGCCGAAATTTCGACAATTTTCAGCCCAGCATGTAAATGTTTTGGAGTCAATCACCAAATGTCGTGTTAAAGCTTTCATTAGCATTTTGGGTATGTCCACACAAGCATCTTTCTAGCAAATCATCTCTTGACAAATCTTGATAAATTAGCAGGAGATGCCGTTTGATATTGCTCTAATAGTCCGAGTACCTGATTCGCTACCTATCCGTATGCTGTCCCTGCGCTCTCGAATATGCGCGATAACTTCGTAAATATTTAATATTTCAATTTTCCCTTTTCACAGAATACTTTCTGTTTATCATACTTTCAAAATGTGTAAATAAAAAATCGATTTTTTGAAAATTGTAAAGGGTTTGCTGCCCTTTAATAATTAAGTAAATATTATGTTAGTTTGTACATGCATCAATGTTTTCACATATTCTTCTTTTTCTTTCCGTTTTAATTGCAGGCGTAAATAAAAAATGTAAAAAAAAAAGGTTCCGAGAGATATCAGGCGAGCCATGCCGCACTTCATATACTTGAATATAGATATTATATAGTAAACCGTATAGTTTGCGTGAAAAATTCTAAAAAATACGATTTTTATAAGTTCACAAAGCATGTTCACAGCCTGCTCGTTTTCCGGCCATGCGAGACATGAACTCAAAGCCGATATATAAATATTTTTATTTTAATAAATACTTAGGAGAATCCGATAGTTTCCACATCAGACCCCTGTCAGGGTAATAACAAAACTATTTTGCTTAAAAGTGTAACAATAATATTGCCGGAAACTGTTCATTTCTGATCATGCAGCGCACTGATAAATGAGTGATTATTTCAATGTAATAACTAGGGGCCAAGTCGTTAAGTTCCATGACAGGGCCCTGCCAGGAAAATCGAATCAGGCGGGGCGGATCCAGGACCAGAATCAACTAATGATTGCCCTATCACATTTCGACACGGGTTCTACAAACATTTATGGCCTGTGGGATAAAGATATATCAGCAAACTAAATACTTCTCATAAGGTCTTCACACGCAAAAATGTATCATAAGTCAAGTTAGCGTAGGTAGGTAGTTAGCTTAGGTAGGAGATTAGAAAAGTTAAGCAGCATTCCTTGAATCCAGTACTCGGATGGGTGACTCGATATAGTACTTGAATTCTTTAGAATATGGATGTCCTATAAGCCTCGAATATTATATAATCAGCAATAAAGTTTATAGTTAATGAATAAGGTTCAAATTAAGGGACGTTTAAAAGATGATCATTAGACATCTTTTTGATCACTGGTATTGATTTTGAATACGTAATTCGGACGTCACTTTTTGGGGGTCTATATGTACGTCTAAAAACTGTCTCAGGTTACGTATAAGAGACGTTCTTCACCATTTATATGAATATTGTAAGTCCCATGGATGAAACGAGGTTGACATGCGCAGGTAATTTTAATTTCTTATCGAGCGTAAAGTGTTTCCCAATTAAAGTACCTTTATATATGTTATCGCCGCAAGCCCTCGAAACTTTTCAAATAGTGCGGTAGCCAATAAAGCGATTATTCGACGCAGGCAATTATGCACCGGAGGAAATGTAATTAAGAATCTCCAGCGCAGAAAGTTTGTCGACGGTAAAACACTTTAACCACTACCAGTACATATTGCGGATCTTCTCTCTTGACTATTGAAGTATAGCAAATCTATATTGAAGTCGTCTACAAAAACTAGAACTACTTTTGCTAACGATTACTTCCCGAATATTGGTCACATTGATAGTTGCGATTCGACTAAAGTAGATTGTTTTTCCATTAGAGGGTTGACAAAGAAAGTATGGGACAGAGCAGGCATTAACGCCGTTCTGCCCTGCACATTTGATCTGATATTTTCTTATCGTAAAATGTTTTACTAGTCGTCGCTTCAAAAAGATCGCAGAAAACAATCAAACGGGACTATTCATACTTCAATTAATTACATAATATCATTCTTTTTCGTATCCAAACTAAAGACAACGATTTTCCGTGTGTTAATCAAATGGCGAATAGAAAAACTCATTGCGTTACCTCTGAAGAAATCGTACAGTGCTGACCACGAATGCCTACAAATCTTTGAAAGAATCTTGAAAAGAACCTTATCTTTGAAAGAATCTTGAAAAATGCTTGCAATTTTGGAAAGAATCACGGATAGGATCCAGAGCAGGATTCTTTCAAAGATTCTTCCCCAAATTCTAAGATTCTTTTTAAGATTCTCTTCAAGATTCTTCCGATGAATCTTTGAAAGAATCTTCAGGCGAATCTTTTAAAGAATTTTGAAAAGAATCTTTGAATCTTTGAAAGAATCTTCAGAAAAATCTTCGAAAGAATCTTGAAGAGAATCTTAGAATCTTGGAACGAATCTTAAAACCATCGAAAGAATCTAAGATTCTTTTCTAACGACGTTGTTAAATGTTGAACGGTAAAAAAAACAAATCCATTGGAAGACAGTCAAATATATGTATATACCAACTCTATTACATTGCAGTTAATTTGTCAACTTACAACATATTAATTGAAGAAAGATCCTCAGAACCTAACACCTTGCACATTGCCTACTCATATTTTTTCAACTTGCAAAGCGTTTTTCATGTGACAGCTGAAATTGATATCCATACCTACTTCTCAAAAAGCTTTATACTACAGAAAAAGGAAAGGCATCGAGTCGGAAGTTTCTAATTTACAGGGTATTTTTGAAATACCATTTCATTATTTAAAGAATTTTTTCCGGTGATGGGATTTATTCAAACGTTATGTCAGTGAATAAATGTAATAAAATCAGTTCAAAGTTTAGTGTCAGCGGGAAGGAGATTTCTAGTCCCTGTTCTTATCCTCGACAACAGGAAACGATTACGAAGAAAAAAAATGCCGAGTAAAAAGCTTCGTGGTTTTTATAATCTCGATCGTTGCCGTTGTTGAGAATTTTATCTTCTTTACGGTCTTATTTCTTCTTTCAACTATTCATAATACCGGAGAAAATCACCTCCGATCACAAATTTACTTATTTGGGAATGTATCTAGTAGACTGGCCGTTATTTGGCGTTAAAATTAATTTGACCCCTTCCGCCCCCCAAATTGGTTCGAAATACGTAAAAAGTAACGCTGTAATTTTTTTAGATTTTTTAAAAAACGTTTAACCCTTGACCACGGAGGTTGAAGTTTTCCATTTAAAATACACGGGGTTTTCCTGCGTTTGCAGTCACTATTTTACTGTGAGCCTAAATATGTTTGTAAAATCTTAAAATTTTCAGAGATTAGTTTACAAGCATATTGCTACATGGAAAAAATTTCCAAAACTCGTACCCTCAAAATGTTGTATAACATCACCATAATAATTATAATTCTTTTTATTTTTTTTGCTTTCTCGTTTTTTTTATAAATGTATTTAAAATAGAATAATTTTCTAAACGAGTTACAAATTCTTTAGTATTGTCTCCTTTTTTGCGTCTGGATGATTTTTTTGATAGTCACTTACAATTTGTAAAATGAACTGCTTTCCTTGTTCGTTACGTGTGAATATTTCATTGTAATCAGTGAACAGACAAAAACCTCTTTCCGCGGCCTCGTTAATCACTGTTAATTATTTTGTGATTTTCGAACCGATTGCGTAATTTTCATTTTGACTCTAAACAGATGGATCAGTCTTTAGAAACTCGTTATCAATTCCAAACCATCGGAAAAAGTTCAGCGCTTGAGGGGTTACGAAATGATCCATTTCTTTGTCATAGTAACCACCAATATCTTTTAAATTGTCCTGGTCCCGTTCGGGGATTAATTCGTCGATTTCTTCGTGTGGATTTAATTCCAAAACCATCTTGCGCTTGACATCAAATGACACATTTTCGTCAAAAAAATAACATCGCAGCTGCCTCAGCATTCAGGTATCATAAATGGTTCCTGAATTTTTTAAGAGTGACATTCGAGAGCTCTTGACCAATCAACCACTTGTTGCGCGTGTGTAGTTCGTAATCGGCAAAAAAACAATATAGATGCTCCCGGCGTCGCGTCGTGGTCGAGCGAGAAGGACAGGGACTGCTCGCGAATTGGTCCCGGAGAGCCCCGCGCCACAGTGCCATCGGAAGATGTGCAAAAATCGAGCCACGATACGACGCAGTTGTACATCGTGAATTTACAGCCAATTAATTGGGTATCAATTGAACAGTAAGTGTACGGTAAATCTCATGATTATTCAATAAAATAGACGCAGAAAAGGAGCCAATACTTAAGAATTTGAAACTTGTTTAGAAAATTATTCTATTTTAGAGACATTTATTTAGAAAACGAGAAAAAAAGTAAACATTTTGAGGGTAGGGGTTTTGGAAACTTTCCCCATGTAAGAACATGCTTGTTAACTAATCTGAAAATTTCAAGATTTTACAAACATATTTAGGCCGACTGTAAAATAGTCACTGCAAACGCAGGAAAACCCCATGTATTTTGAATGGAAAACTTCAACCTCCGCGGTCAAGGGTTAAACGTTTTTTTTTTAATCTTAATAAATTACAGTGTTACTCTTCACGTGTTTCAAACCGATTTGGGGCGTGGAAGGGATCAAATCAATTTTAACGTCAAATAACGGCCAGTCTAGTATCTAGTACTTGATGATCGGATTGTGCTATCATAATTGCATGAACCAACAACAAACTGTCGCAATGCTTCGCTACAATATAGGCGTTTTCGGGGAACAAATGTTCATAAACTCAACAACCAATTTTCTCCGTTACGTGCCTGATTAGTGTTGTTAATCTCGTCCTTTTTTCGCTGGAGATGTGTTGAAAACGTACAAGATAATCTCTATCCCTCCAACTTCTCTGACCATTGTGATGCCATACCCGCTGCGCAGTTATGTAGCGTAGGTATATTTATGTGGTGATTGCACTCGGGAGAGGAATAGCGTGACTGTAAAGTCGTCGCTGCCACCAGAAAACTAACGAAATACGATCGAGTTATATACGTCCCACCCCCGTGGTCCGGAAGTTATAATCCGGCATGAACAATTCTCAACTCCGTCGTATATCCAGGCTGTATGTCTAAAGACACAGCGAGGTGGAAGGAGAAAGGTGTAGACCTATTCTATATTGCAAGACTTAAAGCCAGGAAAACGCAGGGAGGGGGGTCGTTCGAAGGCCGCGAAAGTACTCGCGCGTTTGTATCAGAACGTGCAATACTCCACACTAGATGAGATATATATGTCCACTTGCTTTCTGTACTGTTGCTGTCAGGGCACCAAAAGTATATACGAGGCTTTCGCATTTCCAAGTAGACGTCTACATGCATGTTGGATCGACTAGCCCAATGCATCCCTAAAGTGTGTACAGTCCGCTTAGGCATTTGCTTAATACGCTAGCACGGCTCGCAGCGATATTCGTGTTGGTTTTGTGTGCACTCCAAAGTTGGAATTTGAGACGGCACTCTGAGTCCGGTTGATGGTATTACTCCGTACGTGAGTTATTTCCATACTACTTTGTATTCCTAGTGTACTTTGCTTTCACGCTATATGCCATACGTGACGTTCTGTCATTTTGAATGGGTCTGTATATTCTGTTTTTGGAAAACACAGTCTGAACGTTAAACGTAATAATTAAACTTGCAACCCCAAACCAAAGCATTACCTAAGAAGCCAGTAAACTAAATGCGCAAGGTTGTATTTCACGCATTGAAAGAGATTTTATTTTAACGGAAACAAATTGTGAGTCAAGAAACACTCTTGTTAGTGGATTGGACATAAGGAAGTGTGTGGCACATCTTTGTTTCAATTTATTTCTGCAGCCTTGTATGAGGTACGGTATTTTTCGAATGGTTCGTTTGAACTCATTGTCAATGTCCAGCGCGTATACGTTCGTAATCCTGACAAATTTGTTTTTCGGCGAATACCCGTATAAAATTTTTGGTAAGGGAGAAGTTCCGCTCCAACATGCTCGCCCTAACTTATGTAGGGTAATCATCAGGCCACCCTCAAAGGCTCTCTATGTCTTGTACACACCAGTCTAGCCATTTTGATATTTGCCGGTCATGGAGTGGACCGCTTTAATATTATGATCATGCCTTGAAAGGGAATGTGATAATTTTTTTCTCGCAAACATTTCTTATAAACAAAATATATCGATTGCACAATACTTCAAAATTCATAGTTGGCCAGTTTTATAGCGTGAGAAGGGCTTTTTTATTGATAAATATGTACGATTTTTTTTCTGTGCACGGGATTCGAAGCCGCAACCATACCTATGATCTAATCTATTGTACCTAACAAGCGATATAACATGCTTCTCATATTACGCTACTTATAGTAATTTTTTATCTTCAAAGAAGGACTTTTCAAAATATTCGTACAGAAAAAGAGACCATAGTCCGAATTAAGAGTATTGATTTTCGCAATGTTCCATTTTTATCGATTGAAGAAAAGTACGAGTCGATAACAAATCAGTCACCAGATTGTTTTTGTTCTTTCGCAAAGAGGGAGCTACGTGATGGTGAAAAAAATTCTAATTTATTTAAGTCGAGGTTCTTACATATGTGTTAAGTTCGGAATCAGCAACACAGAAGAGACTTCTGATACTTTATTATATCATTACACAGATACAATAAAAGTGAGAGCGTGACAGCGTCGGGTGATCACCGGAGCGCGCCTGCTCAGCGATCGCTGAGAATCACTCGTTCCGGCAGTATGTGACACCCCTCCCCTCTATATATGTTTTAGGCGAACACAACCAAATTATTTTAACGATTCATTTAAAAAATGAATAGTTCCCATAAAAAACATTAACATAAACAAAAATCAAGGTGTATAGTTGTGAGCTATTTGTTCCGTAAATTATAATTATTTTTCTTTTGCTTGTTGTTTTTTTTTTACTCGATTCTCACTCTTCTTCCAGTTTGTCTTCTCGTGTAATAAGTTTCAGGACGTGTTGCAAATGATCGATATGTCGTTTGTGTACATTTCCTGTTTGCTTTTCTTGTACTTCATAGAATAGAGGGCCTTTTTCTTGACTAATGTTCTCGTCCATTTTGGGCCGTCTTTTTTATGTGTTCTTATTCTAGCACAGTCTCCGACTTGCAGGCGTCGAGCTCCTTTTGGCTCGCTATTTGTGGCAGGCGAACGGTGTTTTTGCCGAGGTGATAACACGTCCAAGGTTGTTCGAAGTTTTCTGTTAAACATCATTTCTGCTGGTAAAATTCCTGTGGATGTCAATAGTGTCGTATGTTGTTTAAAGAAAAATCAACTAATTTTTGTTTCCTAGTCTCCTTCTTTTAGTATTTTCAGGGATTGTTTTGTTGCTTGGACCGCCCGCTCCGCTTATCCATTTGAAGATAAGTGATACGGCGCAATGAAAATAAATTTGATGCCGTTGGCCCTGGCAAAATGTTTGCATTTCCTCTGATCTAAAAGAGGTGTCATTATCTGATACTATTGTTTCAGGGAACCCAAGTGAAGCAAATAAACGCCAGAGTTCCCGAATGACGTAGGATGATGACGTCGATGGAATGCGACATACCTCTGTTCATTCCGTGTAAGCGTCCACCACGATAAGGAACGCTTGACGTTGAAACGGGCCTGCGAAGTCGATATGCAGTCGAATCCAGGGCCTGCCCGGACTATCCTATTTCTGTATCGGTGCTCTTGGTGGACTATTCCGTGTTTCTTGGCATTGTTCGCAGTTTTTTATCATTATTTCAAGCTCTTTGTCTATGCCAGGCCACCATACGTACGACCGTGCATACGCTTTCGTGGCCACAATTCTAGTGTGGTTCGCGTGTAGGTATTTTAATGAATCTGGCTGTAGTTTTTTTGGAATTACTGTCCTTGAGCCCCACAATAAACATTCGTTTTCGATGGACATTTCGTTTTCCTTTAGCCAAAAAACGTGATGTATTTTTTTTCTTCTTCCGGCCATGTTGTGGTAATCCATAATTTTATGCGCTTAAGTATATGGTCTTTGCCGATTTCATTTGCTACTTCCGACACCAATACTGGATTTCTCGTCAGGCCTTCCAGCATGAGAACATCGCCGATTTTTTCTTCCTCTTCGACTTCTTCTTTTCGTGGTAATCGTGACAGGAAATCAGCGTTACTGTGTTTTTTTGCTGACCAATAGCTCAATTTGAAATTGTAAGCCAACAAGGTAATCTTATGCCGTTTTAATTTCGGTGAAATTTGGTCGGAGCTTCGGTTCCTTGGTTCAAAAATTCCCAAGACTGGCTGATGATCTGTAACCAAAAGGAACGAACGCCCGGATAAGTATTGATGAAAGTTTGTAACCACTTGCACTAACGAAAGAGCTTCTCGGTCCGTTTGAGCATACTTTCGCTGTGTTTTATTGAATGTTTTTGAAAAATAAGCTATCGGTTTTCCGTCTGATCCGGTAGTTTGTGGGCTAGTACGGCTCCTACCCCAATTGGCAACGCGGCGGTCTAGAGAAAAATTGTCAACTTTTCGTTAAAATGGATCAATATTCCGGATCCAATCGATTGTCTTTTTAATTTTTTAAAATCGTTTTGTTCCTGTTCTTCCCATTTCCAGATTGCGTCAGCGTCTAACAGTCGGTGAAGCGGTTCAGCGATTGTTGCTCTTTTTTTAATGCATCTAGCGTAAAAGTTTATTCCTCCCAGGAAGACCGCAATTCGCGTTTATCTTTTGGGGCTTTCATATTTTTTTATAGCCGTTACGTTATTTTCCATTGGCTGAATACCCTCCGTGGAAATTTAGTGTTTTAGTAAATCCATTGGTTTGACGCCAAATGTCGATTTTTCGACGTTGATTCGGCCGTTCGATTGATGTAGACGGCGTAACACTTCTGTCCATCGTTGATTGTGTCCTTCAAGATTTTTTCCTTGTATTTTTACATTATCTAAATATATTTGTATTCCGGGTATTCCAGACAAGATCGTCGTCATAAGGTTTTGAAAAATTCGTGGAGCTGCGACCATGCCATCAAGTAGTCGATTTATGTTAAATAGGCCTCCCGGCGTGCTGATTGTGAGAATTTTTGATGTTTGTTCATCGATGCGTGATTGTTTATGAGCATCAAGGAGATCTACTTGTGAGAAGAATTGTCTTCCGTTGACTTTCGGTAACGCTTCCTCGACCGTAGGTAATTTGTATTCAGATTCACGATTGTCTGGATTCACTGTTGATTTGAAGTCTCCAACCACCCGAATTTTTCTGTTGGATTTCCTAACAAATACTAACGGTGTAGCCCAGTTGGACTGCTCTACTGGCGTTAGCATTTTTCGATGCACCATTGAGTTTAATAAATCCGTCGCTGCTTCTTGTAGTCCGTACGGTATTCTTCTTGTTGTGATAAATTTTAGACGAGCATCTTCTTTTAATTCGATATGAATGGGTGTTTCTTTGTAACCTTCCAGGGTATTTGCAGTGAGAGCTGGAAATTCTTTCAGTATATCAATTTTTCTTTTATTCTCTTCGCCCACTTTGTGGATTCCGGTTTTTTTTATACCCAATCTTGCAAACCAATTTCTTCCCAATAAATTTGGTCCTTGAGTTTCATTCGTTACTACTATTGGTAATAAAAGTTCTTTATTCTTATGACTTACAGTCACATTTTCGAATTCATAGAGATTTCTACGAGAAACTCATCGTTTTTTTCTTTCCGTGCATTGACTGAACTGCGCGATCGCACGTGTATATATCGTCATCATCTCCCGACTCGTTATCTGAAATTTCTTCTATTTGGTGAATTTGCTTCGACTTTCTTGTCGTTGGCCGACTTTCACTACATCGATGTCTAGTTTTGCACACTCGAATTAAATGCCCGACTTTACCGCAGAAAGAACGTTTTTCGTTTTTGTAAAAACATTTGTCTTGAGATGATTTGTGATTAGCTGTATCATTAATTTTTTCACTCTTTGCGCGTATTGTGAAACATTCTCCCAAGATTTTCGTTTGCACATTGAATGCTAACTGCAACGCTATAACGACGCTTTTTGAACGGTACCAATTTTCTAACAATTCTTTTAATGCCTCGAATATCTCGATATTTTTGTACCTTATGTTTGCTCTAGCTTTTCCTACAATTTTTTCATTAAGGACAACCATCTGGCAAACGAGCTTTGTCATTGGGTTCTACGCTACGGGCCGCAAACATTATATTCCGCGTGAAATCTTCGACATTTTCTGGGTTAGACCCGTCAAACAAGGGTACCAACTGTCTTGCTTCCTAGAGGGACATATATACAACGTAAAATCAGCTTAATTTATTTCACAGGCCCGCTCATTATCTACCGCGTCGGCGAAAGCTTCGTCGGTATTTCACGAATCGTTTTCCAAGTATCCGTCATTTCTGAACGATATTTGTCTACGCTTTTTGAGTTCACCTCGTTTGATCACGGCGGTCTATTCAACATTTCCGAGCTACTGACTCTACGACGCTTTTTCTGTTTTTCACAGTCGATTTCGTCTATTTTTTCGTAGTTAAGTAATTTATCAAAAAATGAATCTAGTGATCGTGAAAGGACTTTTCTTCCTGGTAACTTTAAACGCGAGACGCGCTCTTCAGGCATAATAAATATTCTGACCTTGGAGGGGTTTTTAGCATAAAAATAAATGTTCCATCACTTACAGTATGTAGTCCAGGAAATTTGTAGTCTTACATGACCCATCACCAGATAGAATGAGACCTGGATATTCTTGTAGGGTTAAGAGCCCAGATAAAAACCTACTATTTTCCCATACTCGATCTTTACGTGATTATTATTCCCACCCCTTCTAAGTTGGTGAAACGAGGTTTTTGAGCGATAGCGACGAAACTGTCAATTTTACAGAAAAAAGTTGAGAAACTATTTGTAGGTATTAGAAAGACGCACAATTTGGCACGTCGGAAATTAAAATAGGTTAATTAGTTCTCCTGCAAAGTAATAAAAACCAGCTGAAATGGGCATTCCTTTAATAACTAATTATTAATGCAATGATGCATGTACAGTAGGGTGGGCCGAAAATCCGCTTATTTTGAAATTCTTTTAGCAATACCGGAAATATTGTTTATTATGCTACAAAAAAAATCTGTGTCAAGGGAACAAATTTTCAGTCAACATCCTAGGCTTAGTTCATCATTCCAAGTTCGTTACAGTTCAAAGTAACAAAAAAAAATTCTTGCCTTTTTTTTATTGGAAATTTAATTCTCTACAAAAAAAGGTCCTCATATCAAATCACGTAGGATCGATAGTTTCTAAGATAATTGCTGTTTGAATGAAAAATTTGTCATTTTCTTCTATATTTATAATTCTTATGAGTAAACGATATTTGATAATCTTCTTATTTTATAGGAAATTCGATGCTCTACAAAAAAGGTCTTCGTATAAAATCATGTAGGCTTGATGGTTTCTAAGATAATTGCAAATTTACATAAAAATAGTCATTTTTCTTTCTATAAATATTTTTTCTATGAAAAAAAATGTCCTTCCTTCTTTTCATTATTTTTTTTAGTACTGACAGGGAGCCGTTTTTCACCCCCTTAATTATTTGTGTTTATTTGGGTCACCCCCTTAATTATAAAAAATCCTTTCGCCACAAAGGGTACATGATAGTAGGACCCTTGTCGATGACAATGCCGCTAATTAAATTGTTCTACGATAATTTTCCAGCCCGAACATAGCTTGCAAAAAAAATCGGTATTTTTATAACAAATGACTTTTCTCGCAAAGTATTTACCCGTGTTACCCGCAGCCTCACTGCAGGCAACGTTCTATTCGATGATTCTATTTTCTTCCCTGAAACCGACGCTGAAACAGGAAAACAAACTAAATTAGCCTAGATAAACACATGAAAATATTTAAACTATGTAAAAAACGTTTCAATTATTAATCAAAATGATACAAAATACTTACTCTAGACAAAATACTTACCCTAAACGAAATATTATCCCACGACGTGATGAAAATCCACCGATGCGCCTACACTGTAAAAAATGTCTTTCTGAAAATTAATACACCGGTGTAGGAATTTCGAATGCATAAGCCGTATATGAATTTTCATATGAACATGCATCAGGAAATCAAGATGCTCGTTATTTAAAAATGATGCATAATGTATTAAATTTAATATAAACCTTCGATATTTATATAATGAATAGATATTATTTTTAAAAACTTGTAGTAGTTCAATTAATATACAAAAGTATTGTTATTTTCAAGATTAAGTTTATGAAAATTGCTGTATTCAGTTAAAAAAAATACATTACTTTCGTATATTAAATGAATCAAACGGTGTTTTTAAAAATCGCAAGTGGTATATTAAATCCATATACATATTCCGTGAGTATTTGATCACGGGATATTATTTGTAAAAATTTGGTATTGTCTGGTTAATATACAAAAGTATTGTTATTTTCAGGATGATATTTACGAAAATTGCTGTATACGGTTGGAAAAAATACATTACTTTCGTATATTAAGTTAATCAAACTGTGTTTTTAAAAATCGCAAGGGGTATATTGAATTTCATATACCACCCTGTATTAATATTCAAGTCACGGTATATTGAAAACTATATTGATTTATTTATTCTTACAGGAATTTCGTTCATGAAATTTACTGAACGAAGAAATGTTGAAATTAAAATACGCAAGTAAATGAAAATTACGTTACCGTAGCTGTAATTGATTGTTGTTAAACATGTTTTGAAAAATATTTTGCACTTGCAAAATAATTTAATATGCATAGCTTACCGGCCTTAAAAAGAGATCTATTTTTTCTCCCTGACGGGGAATCGAACCCTCGACCCTGCCTACCATCCTACCTATCGCTCTTAACTACCTAACACGCTACCTATTACGCCATCGACTACTTATGAAGTTCCTCTACTTTTATGATATATGAATGCTGGAGCGCCGAACCCACACAACAATTATACGTCTCAAGGACGTCTCTTGGACATCACGTCAATTGTCCCGTGATGGTAATGGGATGGTCCCATGGGATACCCATGGACTCTAAAGTGTCCGCTGTGTTTACCAGAATTGGACGGTCCCACTGTCATCCCGGGATGTCCTTGGGACGACTCTTGGACTACAAAGACAGCTACTACAGAAATCGATAATATATTATCGAGACTTCTTTAACGCGCCACCAAGAGATGATGTTTAGCCTGGAGAGAGACGTCCACGGGACTTAATCCAGACTGTATAAAGATATCTATGGAACACCATGCACACTATAAAAAAAACGCTTACGCGATAGATGTGTAGATTGGATGGAGTCGTCCTTAGGACTTAACCTAGCTATAGCCGGATCCGCAATTGCGCACGAACGCGAATGCCGCAGCCCGTGGCCCGCCACATATATATATATATATATATATATATATATATATATACATATATATATATGGGGGAAAACGCCTGTTTTTTTTCATGGCGTGACCCTGACCCCTTTTGATCTGGCTGAAACTTTGCTTATTTCATCGTCTGATCCCAAAAACATCTCTCAAATTTTATTAGATTTCTTGGAGCCACCATAGCGTAATACTAGACCATAGAATATTTTGACTTTGGAAAATATTTAATTTTTAATCGACGATATCTGTAGCGGTTGATCGTATCGAAAAGTATATAGGGGGCTTTTATTTTCGTTTTGAGTCTATATTCAAATTAAAAAATTGTCTGATTTTTTTAAAGCAAATTTAAGCATTCAAAATAATTTTCAGAAATTAAAATCACGATACCCAAAAACTGCCCCCTTCGAATTTTAAACAAAAATTCTCAAAAATACTACAATTCATTACCAACATTAAAAAAAAAATCAGGATGGTATTTTCAGCGGTTCGCGATATATTATTTTTTTTTTGCGATTTATGGTTTTATAATATACGAGCGTCGTCGTCAAGCCACGTTCGCTAGCGTGCTCAAGGTCGGACCCGGCTTCACTCGCTGGCGCTGATGTTGACTACCCCTCCCCCTGTCTTCATATCCAGCAGTGAACACAGCACGGACCACGTGCAGTTACAGTTTACATTGCTTCGGAGTAGAAACAAGTTTAACAGATAGAACAGATTTTTTTTAGGAAGGACGAACGATTAATATTTAAAAGCGAAAGCACCGAAAGAAATATGGTGGGGGTACCAAAAAAACAGCGGTGTTGTAATCCATTTGGTTTAGAAAATCATGTGGTGAGAAAAACATTACGACATCCATCTGCAAGAGCATTAACAAAGATGTCTTCATTGCACAAGAAAGATTGGATATGCTGCAAGTGTAGACAACAAATCGAAACAGCTGAAGGTAAGTAATTCAGGTAAAAAATAATTAAACTCATCACTGACAACAACGTGCCTTCTCTGCTTGCACTTTTTTTTGCTCAATTTCATTTTTTATGGTTTTTTGTGTAAAACTTATCATTACTGTTGATTATATTGAGAATATAAAGATAAAGTGATTACGAAATTAACCAATAAAAAATACGAGTTCGTGAATAACTTCGGTAATTGAATTTTTCTATCTCTGCAGATGTACCTTCCTGTTTTTCTCTGCAATCTTTGAGTCAAGAAACCACCGCGGTCGCGTCACAAATTTCAAATTTGAGTTCAAGTCTAACCCTGCCGGTTATTAACGAGGCCTTGCAATTTCTCGATCAATCTCCTATTCCACGAAAAAAGCGAAAGACTAGGAGTTCGTGGATCGCGGAAAAAGTAGAGACTGTGGCAACGGCTCTATCGAAATCTTTGAGAGCCAATACATCTCGGTGTAATATAGAGACGGAAAAGTATTCGGAAATGTTGACCCAATTAAGGGAAAAATATAACAAGTCCGAAACATCTACTGAACAGAAAATTCAGATACTGACGCTTCTCCCAAAAAGCTTGAGTATTTCTGAAGTAGTCGAGGCCATAGGAGCAACGCGTTACTTTGCGAAGAAAGCTAAAATGCTTGCCGAGGAAAAGGGAATATTATCCATTCCTCGTAAAAAACTGGGTAACTTTTTGGATTTTTTTAATGGAAAAAACGTGCCATTTCTCGTTAAGACTGAATCTAATTTTGTTTTTTTATTCAAAGGCAACCCTTTATCTACTGACACTGTATCACGAGTGATTGAATTTTACGAAGATGATTCGATGAGCGCCCTAATGCCTGGAATGAAGGATTTCGTTTCGGTCAAAGACGACGAAGGGAAACGCGTACATCGACAAAAGCGTTTAAGCCTTTCGAACTTGAAAGAACTGCATCGATCATTCAAAGACAGAAATCCCGGAAAAGCCATTGGCTTCACAAAATTCATTGAAATGAGACCAAAGCATTGCGTGTTGGCAGGAGACACCGCATCGACCCATACCGTTTGTGTGTGTAGCGTACATCAGAACATGAAACTGATGATGATCGGTAAATAGATTTTCTTATAAAATTGCAGTCAAGGTGTCTCGCACACTTCATAAAACTAATGGTGTCCGAACGACAAACTTTATTCCATAATAATTATAAGTACAAAGTAATAAGTTAAAAATGGAAAAAATTAGACTCATTAAAGATACGGAGAATAGTGATTTTAAAGAAAAAGTTCTAAAAAATGAATGAATAAGATAGTGTGAAGTAATATCTGTACATGAAATATGAGTTCATGAAACTTTGAGAACTTTTTTCTTTTTGCTATGAAATCCCTGATCCGTTAGAATATGTATGTTTGATTGAAAGAATTTGCATTCTATTTTGAAATATACTATTTTTAGCATCTTTGCATACTGAGCCTTGCGATAATAATATGAAATCTCTCCGTGGAAAGAACATACCAAATTGACGACTTTCTACCAGATTTTTTCTATGTAAATATTAAATATTTACCACTATTTTATTAGGTTGCAATTTGCCATCACTGACGACGAGCCTCGACTTCCCTTTTGGAAATTACGAAGATGTGCTCATGTTCATAACGTGTGACGACATTAAGCCGGAATGCAATCTGAGTATTTGTGAGCGATGCCCTGGAGTAAAAAATTTGAAGGAGCTGCTGCTTCAGATTTTTCTTGATAATGGCATTCACGAGATAAAGTATAAACAGCGGATTGCCAAGCCACGTACGACTCTTGAAACGCGCATCCACTCTACTGCAGTATTCGTCGACAAATTTTGTGAACAAGCATCAGTGCTATTGCCACACTCGTTCATCGCGAAACAGCAATCGAGTTTCCTACGGTGGAAAAAGAGTAATCTGCAAGAAGGAGAATGTATCGTGACATGCGACTTTGCAGAGAACTACGCTTTTGTCGTTCAAGATGCTGCTCCAGGATTCCATTGGAACAATTGTCAAGCAACAATTTACCCCGTTGTTGTTTATTATAATAATGGCGACGGCTTAGAACACAAGAGTTTAGTTGTGATATCGGACTATTTGCATCATGACGCCATCGCTGTTTACGAACATTCTAAAGTGATAAACGACTTCGTGAAGGATCTCGTAAAAAATTTGTCAAAAATCTTGTACACTTCCGATGGGGCACCACAGCAATTCAAGAATTTTAAAAATTTTGTCAATGTGTATTATCACGAAGAGGATTTTGGAGTTCCTGCCGAATGGCATTTCTTCGGTACCGCACATGGCAAAAGTGCCTGCGACGGAATAGGCGGAACGATAAAAAGACTTGCATCGCGAGCCAGCTTGCAACTTCCAGCAGACAAGCAAATTACAACACCTCGAGAGCTCTACGAATGGGCTTCAAAAAATTTACAGTCGATCAAAATTGTTTACTGTGAGAAGAGTGATTACGAACAATCGAAGGAATTTTTAATGGATGGACGATTCAAAATTGCCCGATCAATAAAAAATACTAAGAAGCATCACTGCATAATTCCGCTACACGACGGCAACATTGTTGTTAAAAGATGGTCGAATTCTGTCGAAAGCTAGATACATAGCATAATTTAAAAAAATTAAATATCCGAGAAAAAAACGAGAATGAAAAACGTGTATACGAGTATAAAATACTTTTAACATATAAGAAATTGAAATTGATAAAAAAATTAAACGAGTGATTTATACAAGTATTAAATTGAATATACGAGTAAAATATATTCTACCAAAACATGTGTATGGGTTATTGATTTACATTATTCTGTTCTACTATTCTTTTTACACTATTCGAAGCTCAAATTAATTAACAGATAGACAAGAATTGATGATCAACAAATAAATAAAATACTAAAAAATTAATATCTCGCGAACCGCTAAAAATACCATCCTGATTTTTTTTTAATGTTGGTAATGAATTGTAGTACTTTTGAGAATTTTTGTTTAAAATTCGAAGGGGGCAGTTTTTGGGTATCGTGATTTTAATTTTTGAAAATTATTTTGACTGCTTAAATTTGCTTCAAAAAAATCAGACAATTTTTGTATTTGAAGATAGACTCAAAACGAAAATAAAAGCCCCCTATATACTTTTCGATACGATCAACCGCTACAGAGATATCGTCGATTGAAAATTAAATATTTTCCAAAGTCAAAATATTCTATGGTCTAGTATTCCGCTATGGTGGCTCCAAAAAATCTAATACAATTTGAAAGTTGTTTTTGGGATCAGACGATGAAATAAGCAAAGTTTCAGCCAAATCAAAAGGGGTTAGGGTCACGCCATGAAAAAAACAGGCGTTTTCCCCCATATATACTAGGGTTCGTGCGGCTCAGGCGCTACACGCCCTTGTGTCGTTAAAGTTCGGGGTTGGGGTTTGGAGGTTTAGGTTTGGAGGTTTGGGTTTGGAGGTTTGGTTTGGAGGTTTGGGTTTGGAGGTTTGGGTTTGGAGGTTTGGATTTGGAGGATTGGGTTTAGAGGTTTGGGTTTGGAGGTTTGGGTTTTGAGGTTTGGGTTGTGGATTCTTGTACACGGTGGCGGCGGCGGCGGCGGCGAAATATTTATATAATATAGTATATATATATATATGTGGCGGACCATATGGCGGTATATCTATATGCGGCGTTCGTGCCCGTGTTTGTGTTCGTGCACATGTGCGGACCCGCGGGCTTTAAGTTTCATAATTAATGAAGAAGACACAAGCATATTATTAGAAAACATATGATGCGTATATTACGTATACATAATGACACAATAACAATGACACTCTTGGTCTTTGACTGACAAGTTTCGTACTTACAATATCAATTTGTATTGTTCGATATGTGCCGTGTATTGGTATACTTATACTTATACACATATACTTATAGATATCTACAGGGAGGACGTGTAACCGATTTTTTTTATTATTCCATTTGGCATGAATTAATACGTACGTTTGTGCTGTCACAATAACACTTAAAAATAAAGTGCAGCCTTTGGAACAAAATATTGCAGCGGGATTTTACCATTACAATTTTCAAAACTCCTTAACATTAAAATTACATTGGAAGAAAGTCCAACGAATGAAATAATAAAAAAAATGATTCAACGTGTGAATTACTATCGTTGAGAAATAAAAAATAAATCTTATGCTGGTAGCACATTTTTTAAAGAAAAATCATAATATATGGACGTATTGAGGCCTTTTGTACTCACAGGAACGAAAAAAAAAAAAAATAATAAATAAATCTTATGTTGGTAGCAAATTAAAAAAAAAAATCATAATATATGGACGTATTGAGGCCTTTTGTACTCACTCACAGAAACAAAAACAAAAAATTTTATGCTGGCAGCACATTTTTGAATGAAAAATCACAATATATGGACGTATTGAGGCCTTTTGTACTCACTCTCATTATACAAGGTAGACGCGGATTAGGAGAAATTGTGGGATTCGCTTACGTACAGGTATCGACGATTTTATCGTCGTTGTTCTTTGCTATATTCTCATCGGTCGAGTTTACGACAGCTACGGAATCGTCAATAACTTTATTGTTGACTTTTTTATTAACTTGTCGTTTTTCGTTGTCATTGACACTGTCATAAGAACTTTCATCATGGTCGTTCGCGATTCCCGGATTCATTTGTTGTTCCGTTGTTTCGTTATTCCGATCCGCATTCGTTGTTCCAGCTTTCCTGGAAAAAAATTGTATTGCAGAAACTGGTCAAAGATTCCGTAGCATGGTAATATGGGTTGAATATGGCTAGTCTACACACACATTCGGACAGTTTTTCTAAATATGATTTGTCGAAATTTTGGGACTTTTTGAACGCGCTAACATTGCCAATTGGAAAAAAAATTCACTCTCACAAAGCTAGTCTAGTCCTCTATCAGAAAGCAAAACATTTTTCTTATTTTTTCATGAACTATTTTATGTCACATTCGATTCAGCTGCTAATTTTAGCGGATATTTAGCAACGTGGTGAAAACCTCCAAAAAAATTCAGAACGTGGCACCGCTGACCTAGCGAAGGAAAAACATACATTTAATCTCTAAAATTAAGAGCCAAATCAAATGTGTCCGATTGAATGGAACAAACTAATTCCGTTTTTTTTCGAAAATAGCCTTTGCAATTCAAATACACCATATATTGCATCGAATAGTTCATCACAAAAAACAAATGTAATATTTTTTTTGTCCGATCTCCCGTCACGGAGAAAAAAAATACAGTGGTCCTAAACTCAAGTCAAAATTCATCGGGAAGTTAGCTTGAAAATCGATCGCGAAATTTGTACCGACCCGACAGACAAACAAGAAACCGAATTAATAAAAATGTGGTGAAATATGATAAATAAAACTCACTTTTCTTGTCGTACCGAGCGGGCAGGGGCATGGCGCAGCCATGATTTAACGGGTTCACTGATTTCCTTGTTTATTACAAGAGGCTTCGTGAAACGGCAGCGGATGACACCTATATAGATCAAAATAATTAAATCTGGAATCCAGATTGCCACTGCAAGTACATCGTAATTTCTTACGAATAGAATGACGATAACATTAATTGAATTCTAATTCAATTCAAGGCATACTCGTGTCAGGATATTACATTACGTGAGCTTATTCAATTTTTTTAGTCGAATAATGAGCACTGATTCATTATACACATATTTTGACATGAATCGGACTTACTTGATATAACTTCGTAGAGTTTCAATTTTTCAAAAGCTTTTTTCTTGTGCGCTCCGAGGAAGCTGTAATTTGAAGCCAATGAGTTGCTCATAATTTCTTGCATCAATTTCGAAACGGTCCCTTTGACATCGCTTTGCACGAAAATAGCCAAGCCCTTTATCTACAAGAATATATATATAAAAATGGGTTATTCCATGTCAAATCGACCAAGAGTTGGAATAGACCCCTTTCAATTTCGATGAAATATGATCAGAAGTTTTCATTTCTAATAAAACGAAGTTCTACCGAAGGAAAAATTTTTTAAAATTTTGTTTGAACGTTTATGCAAGATTCAAAATTTCACGATTTTTTAAATCTTTCAAATTTATCTTTTTGAAATCTCAATAACTATTATAGTTACGAAAAAATCGTTCTGAGTTCCTCTTAAAGAGTATACTTGTGGCTACGAAAAAAAAAAATCTTCCGAAACAAAATTTTGAAAAATGATGAATTTGGAGCGAATTTTGATTTTTTTTTAAATCGTGTAAATCCACGATCAACTTTAAATTTTTGGTTACATATTTTTTATATAATACCTTAGGCTGATCTTAAAAGATCCTGAAATTTTCAGGATGGTGTTGTATTGTTTCAAAAATATGAATTTTTGAATTTTGGTAAAAAAAAAATTTTCTTACCGAAATCAAGAGATCAGTCCAAGGTATTTTACACGATTTTTAAAAATTCAAAAATTCACATTAAAAAAAAAACAAACACCTTTCTGAAAATTTCAGAATCTTTTAAGATCAGTGAAAGTTACTATATAAAAAAAATTGAACCGTAAACTTGATGTGGAAAATGGGTTTGCGCGGTTTTTAAAAATTCCAAATTTTCCAAATGTATCATTTTTCAAAAATTTTTTACGGAATATTTTTATTTTCGTAGCCACAAGTATACGCTTCCGATGTTTAGAAAATAAACTTGAAAGATTTAAAAAAAATTGTGAAAATTTGAATTTTGCATAACTTTCGAAAAAAAAAATTATTTTTTTTCTAGAACTTCGTTTTCTCAAAAGATCGTGCAATTTTCAGAAAAGTGATTTTTGTTTTTTTTTTAATGTGAATTTTTTAATTTTTAAAAATCCTGTAAATCTACGATCAACATTTAATTGTTCGGTAATTTTTTTAAATATAATACCTGTTGTACCTCGAGCAAGTAGCAACAATACGTTATTGCCACATAGCAAGAGTATTGACCGGACGTTCCAGAACGTTCGATTTGTCAACGCTAACAAATAACTGCAGGTCTTTGACCGCTGCTGACAATGCAGCGCGTGTACAAATGACGAAACGCGATTATCCAAAATCGTGAGCCTCCAGCTCACGACAAAATTCGACAGTCTTCGAGGAACTCTCGAAGCGGTTGGTCGATCACTAAACTACACTTCTAATTACATATTAATCATTAGATTAACCATCCCGGTTATTTCTCAATAAATTCAACGTGCTTTTAAATTACGTCGAACCGAGCAAATTCATTTGCCTTGGCAAATAACCCACAAATCCGGACCTCATTTCCTCCTCTCGAGTTGAGTCGAAATTCGAGGTCACAACATTGGTGGCAGCGGTGGGATGCCAACAGTTCGAAAAATCGATATAATATCGATTGTACGAGAAACTGGACGAGCGAAGATACTCCAAGACTCCAGGTGACCGAGGACCAAGGATCCGAGGATCAAGGAAGGAAGGACGATCAACCGAACCGAAGACTCCCTGAAGAGGCACTTGGTATCCAGCGACGACATCGCTGAAGAAGGCAATCAGTAGTCTAGACGACCAACGCAAAGAGGGTCAAGATCATCATGCGTCTTCTCATCTTACTGTAAGTGATGGAACAAAAATTTTGTAACTCGCCAAAGCCAGCAATTTTTTAACGTCATATGTCGGACGACGAGCTAGTAGACAGACTCAAATTACGCGGAAATAAGTCAATTTCAAGATCGCTAGAATCATTTTTTGATCGTTCATTAGATTACGATAGAGTAGAAGAATCAACCGAAAACTCAAAAAAACGACGTAGGGCAACAGACAGTTCTGAAGAATTTGGACGTACTCCTGTACCCGCTAGACGTACTAAATTTATAGAAAAGAAAAGAAGAGTCACTGTAATTGGACTCGACCCTGAATTAGAGGACAGCGACCCTGAAGTAGAGAATAGCGACCCCTTTGACGTAGTAGAAACAGAACGCGGTCGAGAAATAGACCCGATAGATTTTTCATTGCTAAATATCGACGGACAGACGAACAATATGTCTAGACAAGAAACTCCAGAGAATGCGGAATACATGTCCCTTAAGGAGGCCCGTAGCCTCATACCCCGGTTTGACGGATCGAAACCGGAAGAAGTAGACGATATAATCGAAGCGTTCGGTTATGCCGATAAAAGCGTGGCCGTGCGAGATCGCGCGTCGTTGCTAGAATCAGTATTAGCGACAAAAATCGTAGGAAAAGCCCGAAAAGATACGCGATATAAACAGATAAATTCATTCCGACAATTTAAAGAACAAATGACAGCTTTGTATGGCACGCGACGTACAGTAGCTGCGTTGCAAGTCGAATTTAATACGTGTAAGCAGAAACACGGAGAAACGGTATTAGCTTACGGTCAACGACTTAAGGGAATAATGATGGAATTAATTGACGCAAGTACGATAAACGAAGCTACAGCCGCGGGCAAACAAACAATCGAAACATATGTACGTCAACTAGCTCTGCATAATTTCGAAAGAGGATTAAAAAGGGAATATCAGGTAATAATTAAGGCCCGAGGATTCACCGATTTAAGCGAGGCGCTCAAGGGCGCAATAGAAGAGGAAAAATCGATGCAAGGAGGAGATTCAATCTACCGTCAAACGCACACAAAAGAACCACAAAAATGCCACAAGTGCAACAGAATAGGGCACCTGGCCAAGGACTGCAGAAGTACAACTTCCGGCTATGGAAGACAGAGCCTTCCGGCAGCACCATCGAGAGGTATGAATCAGGTAGAGGTGATCTGCCATTACTGCAAGAAGCCAGGACACTACCAAAGGGATTGTCGCCATCGAATACGAGATCAAGGACAGCAAAAATACCAAGGACCAAAAAAGGACTACCAAAGGCAGTCAAACGCGCGCGAGAAAAAGAAAGAACATGATAAACCGCAGAACGAAAAACGAGACGGAATAATCGAAAAGAAAACCCTCAGCTCATTCGACATCGGAATGGTAACCCACAGACCCGAGAAAAACGATACAAGCACAGCTACGAGGTCAATGGTACGTACGCTACGCGACGTTGAAGATGACGCGTTCGAGACGAAGAAATACGATCCGCAGCAAGGACGTATGGAAAAAATGTTTAATGTGAACGTTCCGACGGCCGAGGAAACAGCCAACGACTTCTTTATCCCTTCAATGCACGCGAAGAGCGGGATGCTCACACTGAAAGGGGATACAGGCGCGCAGTGCAGCGTCATCAAAAAAGGCGTGCTCGATCAAAGCATCGAAATAATAGACGAAATCGTTGAATTCAGAGGAGTCACTGGAACGACGTTTCGAGCATTGTGTAAAATCATGCTGGAGCTGGAGACTCCTACGGCAAAAATAAATCACCCATTTTTTGTTCTCGGAGATGATGTACCATTAGGAATTGACGGGCTAATGGGAATAGATTTTATGAAAAAACATAAAGTCGACATTTTAAATGGAGAAACAATTAAAATGTATGGGCACTGTATGCCCTTAATCAACGGATCAAAAAAATTGTCCCTACCAGCAAGAGCGGAAATTTTAATTTGCGCAAAGGCAACCGGCCCGAAGCAAGGAATCATATCAGGACGAACCTTGGAAAAGGGCGTGCAACTCGGCGAAGGGTTTGTCAAACGTGACGGTCACTGTTGTCTAACCGTGATACGCAATACAAACGAATATTCGCTCGAAATAGAGAGACCAACGGTCGAGCTCGAGGAGGACAGAGGAGACTCTGCCGACGCAGCAGAAATTCGAGCGCCTACGGCCGTAATAAATGCAGCCAACTCGTACTATGCGAATGAACGTATAGAAAACATATGGAAAGAAATTACGAGAGAAACACATCTCAATGCGGAAGAGGAAAAATATCTCAGGAATTTTTGCCAACAATATGCAGACGTATTTCATATAGAGGGTGAACCCCTATATGGCACGAACAAAGTACAGCACGAAATACACGTAAAGGAAAATACTCTCCCGATCAAAGTACGTCCTTATCGACTCCCAGAAGTACACAAACAGGAAGTGATGAAACAAACGAAGGAAATGCTGAAAGAAGGAATTATTCGGCCGAGCAAAAGCCAATGGAACGCGCCTTTGTTGGTGGTGCCGAAGAAAACCGGTGTCGACGGCGTAATAAGAAAAAGAGTCGTTGTCGATTTTCGCAAATTAAATGACGTCACCGAAGGCGACTCATACCCACTGCCTAATATTACGGAGATACTGGACCAGTTGGGACAAGCAAAATATTTTTCGACTCTGGATCTCGCATCGGGTTTTCATCAGATACCAATGGCGGAAAAAGACAAAGGAAAAACAGCATTTTCAACTCCGTTAGGGCATTACGAATTCAATCGCATGCCTTTCGGTTTGAAAAATGCGCCACCGACGTTCCAAAGATTAATGGACGCCGTACTAGCAGGAATACAAGGTATCAAATGCTATGTATACCTAGATGATATTGTCGTTTACGGAAGATCGTTCAAGGAACATAACGATCGACTCGAAGAAATTTTCGAACGGCTGAGAGAGGCGAAATTAAAAATACAACCTCGAAAATGCCAATTCCTGAAAAAAGAAACGCAATATTTGGGACACATCATAACGGAGGTAGGGGTAAAACCAGACCCCTCGAAAATATCGGCAGTACAGGATTTCACTGCTCCAAAAAACGTGAAGCAATTACAATCGTTTTTGGGACTGATAGGATACTACAGGAAGTTCATTTTGGACTTCGCAAAAATTGCAAAACCTCTCACGGAACTGATAAAAAAAGATAAAAAATACGATTGGACAGAAACATGCCAACTCGCATTCGAAAAGTTAAAGGAAAAAATCATCACTGCTCCAATTTTGCAGTACCCAGATTTTTCGAAGCCCTTCGTTATCACGACCGACGCATCAGACAAAGCAATCGGAGGCATATTATCACAAGGGAAAATTGGATCGGATTTACCCATATGCTATGCGAGTAGGACGTTGAACAAAGCTGAAATAAATTATTCTACAACGGAGAAAGAAATGCTCGCGATAGTATGGGCGATAGCTCAATTTCGGCCTTATGTATATGGAACTGCCTTTACAATCGTTACAGACCATAAACCCCTCACCTGGTTATTTAGCATAAAAGACCCAGGTTCGAGATTAATGCGATGGAGAATAAAACTTGAAGAATACGACTACACAGTCGAATATAAAGCTGGAAAAATGAATACAAACGCCGATGCCCTTAGCCGGTTGTATCTACTCGGATTGCAGCAGCAGGGTGGAGCGAGTGATACGGCAACAGTAGAGAAAAGGGGGAGGGGAAGGCCGCGCAAGGCCGCCCGCGCGATCGCGACACCCGCCGGACACCCTCGGCCAGAGGGGCCGCGGAAAAGAGGGAGACCGCGCAAGGTAACACCACAGAGCGCGAGCCCCCCACCCGCCACCGACTCGGAGACGGAGCACGAACAACGCGAGGAAAAGGAGAACACAAAAGACGAAGGAGAGAAAGAGAAAGAAATAGTGAACGAAAACTACGAATCGGAAGATAGTGACATCAGCTGTAGTGAAGAATGCGATGATAACTGGGCACATGCTAGCCCCACCGAGGACGAAAGAAAACTTATCTTGAGAGAATATCATGACACACCGTTGGGCGGTCATCAAGGAGTCCAACGCATGCTAAATAGAATAAAAAGACTATACCACTGGCCGGGAATGAAGAAAGAAATAGAAGAATACGTCGCCAAGTGTGATAAATGCCAACGGAACAAAACAGCATACAGAAAAAATGCACCTTTAATGATTACCGACACGCCAGAGCATGCATTCGAAAAATGCGCTGTCGATATAGTAGGGCCATTACCCGAAACCGAAAATGGAAACAAATATATTTTGACATTCCAGGATTTGCTAACCAAATTTAGCGCAGCCATACCCTTGAAAAATCAGGAAGCGGAAAGCGTCGCTAAAGGACTCGCGACAGAAATAATTTGCAAATATGGAACACCCAAGGTAATTTTATCAGACCAGGGAACGAATTTTTTAAGCGAAATATTCAAAGACTTATGCAAATTATTCAAAATAAAAAAGATACAAACCACAGCGTACCATCCAGAATCTAACGGTGCGTTAGAAAGATCGCATAAAACATTGGCGGAATATCTAAAGGCATTTGTGAATAAGGACCAAACAGACTGGGATGAATGGCTACCATATGCCATGTGTGTGTATAACGTTACGCCACACACAGCAACGGGATTCTCGCCACACGAACTGGTGTTCGGGAGAAACGCAGTGCTACCGACCGCGCTTCAAACACCACCGAACACACAATACACAGATGATAATTTCCTGCAAAATCTCAAACTAAAATTGAGAACCGCATGGCAGGAAGCGAAAGAGAATTTAATGGAAAAAAAGTTAAAAACAAAAAAATATTATGATCAAAAAACAAAAGAACAAAAATTCAGGGTGGGAGATAAAATATTATTATCGAGCCCAACCGTTCGCCAAGGACGGTCAGGAAAATTAACGCCAAAATGGGTTGGGCCTTACATGGTAATGGGTAAAGAATCACCCGTTACCTACATTATTGGTCGCGGAAAAAAGCAACAGAGAATCCACATAAATCGTCTCAAGCACTACGTCGAGCACTGAGACGAAGAGTATAGGGGAAAGGAGAGGTTACGACGAGCCAACAGACGGAGGCCCGCCTCGTATTTCGCTGATACCTACCTCTCCGACTCCGGCAAACACCGATCCAGCGAATAATAAGGGCACATACTCGTGCAAGAAACGAAAAATATCTTACGAAAAATGTCATACACGAAAATTTTCTTAACCAAAATGAATTTTAGGATACCGAGAAAAATAAATAGATGAAAATAAAAAATAAATAAATAAAGAGAGAAGAAAATTTTGCTTGGGATTTTAAATCATTAATAAAATAAGTACAAAAAAAAAAAACACAAAACGCTCAGCAAACAGAAAAGGAGAACAAAACCAGAACAGAAATAAAGAAGAGTGAATACATATGGAAAAAAAAAAGAAAACAAATTCAATAAATAAATAAATAAAAAACTAATTGAACAATGAATATATCCGCAGGACTCTCGGGATAACAATGACCCAGGGAGCAGAAACGGGACAATAGTCATACGAAATAGAAAAATTTTCCACAGCACCAGGAATCTACTATGAAGAGATAGGAAAGATGTCGATCTCATCAAGCAATTGGAAATTAGCGATACAAATAGATTTACAACCCATCGTAAGAAAGGAAGCGAACATCAAAACCGGATTAAAAAAACTTTTAAAAGCGTGTGAAAAAGAAATACGCGAAGATGCACTATGCAACTTCCTAACGGGCTCAATAAAGCAAATGTTGCAGAAATTGGAGGACGAAGTCGAGGTAACATTCGACATCACAGGAGCAAAAAGAATACGAACAAAACGTGGATTGATAAACGGACTTGGTACAATAATTAAATCAATCACGGGAAATATGGACGAAAATGACGCAATAGAAATTAACAATAAAATTAATACCATTGCAACAAGACAAGAAAACGCAGAAACAACAATTAAAGACAATTTACAGATTTTAGAATACACCGTAAAAGCGTTCAATAAAAGTACGGAAGAATTAACAGCAAACGAAAACATGTTTAAAACTCTTGTAAAAAACGTAGAAGAAAGTCTTTCAAACAAAGTAAACGAACAAACAGCAAGACAACAATTAGACGAACGAATCACAGCATTGAGCATGATTATCGAATCACTTTTAAGCGACATGCGAAGAATGGTAGATTTTTTGTCAGGAATAACTCACGGAATAATAAATCCAGGCATAATCTCGCCCAGAAAATTAATAGATTATTTAAGGGAAGCTGTACCGAACTTACCGACCGGACTGACTTTCCCAACACGTCTAGAACGTACAACGATAAGCAATTTATTCAAGCTAGCAGATATAGGAGCGTATAGTACACGCTACACGTTAATAGTAGTAATAAAAATACCTTTAATCGATAATAATTTGTATACTATAAGCAAAGTATATCCGTTACCGTCAAGAGTAAAAGAAAATATATTTTCGTTCGTAGAGACTACCCGAAAACATGTTATTATCGATGAAAAATTACAAACATATGTATCAATGGATGAAAACGAATTAAATCAATGTAAAAAAACTGTAAATCACTACTATTGTAAAGCAAAGAACGGAATATTAACGATAAAACCAGGAGTACCATGCGAGATAGCTATGTATAATAATCCACACACACACGCGCAACAATGCAAACATAGAATAACGCATCTAAACACTACAATACTGATCGCGCTAGAGAAAATAAATCGCTGGTTATACATAGCACCAAGCGCTGATGCGCTAACAATAAGATGTAACAAGACTCAAGCGAAACATGAAACGATAATAGATACAGGAAGACTGGCTTTGGACGAGAAATGTTCCGTCACATCTAGAAATTTTAGATTAGAATCTTTATCAGATATAGAACAAAAAGTTCAAAATTCTTATTTACCCGCAATTAACATGACATTTTTAGAAAGCGAAATAAGAAAACTAAACGTTTCAGATTTGATCACACATAATACATTAACACACGATATAGTGCACGACCCAGCGGAATCAAATCGCATTGGAGACAGAATAGAAAATTTGAAAGAAAAACTAAATTCAAATAAGAAACTGTCAACTATGTACTATCAATCGGTCGGCACATACTCTATAGGATCATTCATAATTATATCTATTGTAGCATTGTGCATTTATCTATACAAGAAAAAATCACCATCAATTGTTTACGCAATGCCAACCGTATCAGCGATAGAAGAACCAAGACCAGCAAAACGAAAGAATCGTACAGGTCTAACAGTAAGATTTAAGCGCAATACCCCTGCAACTGGTACGGTATAAAAAAACAAAAATGTATGGAAAAACGTATAATTTAACGAAATTGTAACGACGACCGTTTCGAGAGACAACAAAAATCACGGAGTGATTTCATTTAAAGGGGGAGGGATGTTGTACCTCGAGCAAGTAGCAACAATACGTTATTGCCACATAGCAAGAGTATTGACCGGACGTTCCAGAACGTTCGATTTGTCAACGCTAACAAATAACTGCAGGTCTTTGACCGCTGCTGACAATGCAGCGCGTGTACAAATGACGAAACGCGATTATCCAAAATCGTGAGCCTCCAGCTCACGACAAAATTCGACAGTCTTCGAGGAACTCTCGAAGCGGTTGGTCGATCACTAAACTACACTTTTAATTACATATTAATCATTAGATTAACCATCCCGGTTATTTCTCAATAAAGTCAACGTGCTTTTAAATTACGTCGAACCGAGCAAATTCATTTGCCTTGGCAAATAACCCACAAATCCGGACCTCATTTCCTCCTCTCGATTTGAGTCGAAATTCGAGGTCACAACATACCTTAGACTGATCTGATTTCGGTAAGAAAAATTTTTTTTTACCAAAATTCAAAAATTCACATTTTTTAAACAATACAACACCATCCTGAAAATTTCAGGATCTTTTAAGATCAGTTCAAGGTATTATATCAAAAAAATTGAACCGTAAATTTAATGTTGATCGTGGATTTGCACGATTTAAAAAAATTAAAACATTCATATTTAAAAAAAAAAACAAAAAACACCTTTCTGAAAATTTCAGGATCTTTTAAGATGAGTACAAGGTATTACATTAAAAAAATTAAACCAAAAATTCAATGTGGAAAATGGATATGCACGATTTTTAAAAATTCAAAATTCTCCAAATTCATCGTTTTCCAAATTTTTTTTTCGGAATATCGCGTACATAATAATGTACTCACCAATGTGTTCTTGTAATGTGCGTCCGTCGAGAGCCATTTTTCCACAACCGCCAAATCAGCTTCGGTCATCAAAGGAAAAGCTTTGAGAATTTTACTCTCCGTTTTGTCAATCTCTCCATCCGTGGTTATCTCTTTCAACATTGATGCAATATTGCGAACTTCGGCTGTTAGAGCATCTATTTTCACATCAATTTTAGCCATTGCTGTAAGGATTGTTTGATTCCCATCTATGCAAATAAAAAGAATATCGCGCTAAAGGGACAATGGACTATTATTTCAAATATGTATTTCATCTTTTTTAAATTAATTCTCTACGTACGTGGTTCATACATTAAAGTAGATTCCACGGTTCCGCCAGTGACTACAGCCTGTTTGTTTTGAGGAGGAATTGGATCCTTTCTGTTGGTCTGTATACGAGCTTCTGATGAACTCTTTTTTTTCGTCGTTTCGATCTGCGAATATTCATAATTGCTGAAGAATGCTGGATCATCGAAGTCAATCGGTGGATACGGTCCAATGATGGCAGATGACTGCTTAGTCGATTTTTTCGACCTCACGTTATCGAGTTCTGAATCAGTGTTAACATCAGACATTGCCAAAGCCTCTAAACATTTAGTTTGTCCACGCTTGTATGTTTCTAAAAAAAAACACATTATATTTTTGCACTTTATTCTTTTGAAAAAAATGATTATACTGAATTCACGAGTAATATGAACAAGGTTATTTTTACATATGGGTCATTCCACGTCAAGTCGATCACGAGTTGGAATCGATCCCTATTAATGTCGATGAAATTCGAAGGTTTAATGAAGGAAAAAAAATTTTAATTTTTTTTTAAGAGATGCAAAATTCAAAATTTTTTAAAACTTTCAAGTTTATTTTTTACATATCTCGAAAACTATCATAGTTTCGAAAAATCGTCTGGAATTCGTCATAAAGCGTATACTTGGGGCTACGAAAAAAAAGCTCCGAAAAAAAAATTTGAAAAATTATGAATTTTGAGATTTTTGAATTTTCAAAAATCGTGAAAATCCACGATTAACATAAAATTTGTTGTGCTATTTTTTTAATACAATACCTTGTACTGATCTTAGAAGACCTGACATTTTCAGAATGTTATTTTCGTTCAAAAATATGAATTTTTGAATTTTGGTAAAAAAAATTTTTTTTACCTCTGAGTTAAGTAAAGTTGAGCAATCATGTAATTCTGTAATTTTGAGCAGTAAAAATTTAAATTAATGACATAAGAATATAAAAACAGAAACATAATTGAATTTGCATTTTTATTTATTTGGTAAAGTTTTTCAAGCGTAAACTTAATATACATGTATAATGAATATATATTACTTATATATCTCATTCCATACCATTTAGACCTGGGTCTGACCCTTGACCTCTTGGATTTGGCTCGCGATTTTTTATATGATTGTTCTCACTTTTAAAGGCACTCAGTTTTTTTTTAGATTTTTCACATTCAATTTGAAATTTCTACAATTTTTTAAATGATTTTTTTAATCGACACAATTTAAAAATCTGAAAAAATTCTGAAAAATTGTGTGTCAGATATCAACATTTTTAAGCTTAGAGCTGGAATGGGGAGATTTTTCCTTCTTATTATTTTCAAGCTTTTTCCGAAAAAAAGCGTTAAAAAAAATAGAAGCTGGAACTATTTTACAACGAATGTTTGCTCAAACATTTTTATATGTAATCTCGGATTTTTGAAAATTATTTCAGTTTTTTCGTAAAATATTTCTTTAAAAATTCATTTTGCTTGTAAATGGTTCCGAAAAATCTGATTCCTTTTTTCAAAAATCCGATATGACATATGAAAATGTTTCAGCAACCATCCATAGGAAAATCACTTCTGCGTCTAATATTTTAGCTAATGCTTAGAGCCAGAGTAGGGAGATTACTATTTTCAGGCTTTAAAAAAAAAAAAAAAAAAAACGATAAAAAAATTAGAAGCGGGAGTTATTTTACAAACGATGGTTGCTGAAACATTTTCATATGTCATGACGAATTTTTGAAAAAAAAATCAGATTTTTCGGAACCATTTATAAGCAAAATAAATTAAAAAAAAAATCTTTCACGAAAAATCTGAAATAATTTTCAAAAATCCGAAATGCCATATGAAAATGTTTCAGCAAACATTCATTGTAAAATAATTCCAGCTTGTATTTTTTTTAACGTTTTTTTTCGGAAAAAGTTTGAAAATAGTAAGAAGGAAAAATCTCCCCACTCCGGCTTTGAGCTCAAAAATTTTGATATCTAACACTTGATTTTTCAGAATTTTTTCAGATTTTTAAATTGTGTCGATCAATAAAATCATTTAAAAAATTGTAGAAATTTCAAATTGAATCTGAAAAATCTAAAAAAAAAAACTGAGTGCATTTCAAAGTGAGAATAATCATATGAAAAATCGCGAACCAAATCCGAGAGGTCAAGGGTCAGACCCAGGTCAAAATGGTATGGAATGGCACATATGTATATTAAGTTTACGCCTTCCAACGCTTTACCAAATAATAAAAAACGCAAATTCAATTATGTTTCTGTTTTTACATTCTTATGTTATAAATTGAAATTTTCGCTGCTCAAAATTACAAAATTACATGATTGCTCAACATTACTTAACTTGATTAAATTGGCGTTTTTATTCATTTGGTATACATGTATATCAAGTTTACGCTTAAAACGCTTTACCAAATAAATAAAAACGCAAATTAAACTTATGTTCCTATTTTTTACATTCTTTTCATTAATTTGAATTCTTCCAGCTCAAAATTATAAAACTACATGATTGCTCAACATTACTTAACTGGGAAGTAAAAAAAAAAATTGTTTACCAAAATTCAAAAATTTATATTTTCGAAACACAAAAGCACCATCCTGAAAATTTCAGGATCTTTTAGAATCAGTACAAGGTACTATATAAAAAAAAATTAAACCAAATATTTAATGTTGATCGTGAATGTGCACGATTTTTAAAAATTCAAAATTCTCCAATATCATGAATTAAAAAAAAAAAATTTCGGAATATTTTTTTTCGTAGCCACAAGTACACTCTTCAAGACGAACCCAGATCGATTTTTTCGTAACTATAATAATATCCCAGATATTTAAAATATGAGCTTGAAAGGTTTGAAAAATTGTAAAATTTTGAATCTTGCATAACTTTCGAAAACATTTTAAAATTTTTTTTTCGTTTGGTAGAACTTTGTTTTATTATAAACGAAAACTTCTGACCAATTTTCATTGAAATTGAAAGGGGTCGATTCCCGCTCTTGGTCGATTTGACATGGAATGACCAATATGCATTGGCATACAAGCATGAAATTCGATTGGGCGTAGTTGAACCTACTCGTCGAAGCCAATATTTTTATAATATCGTGCAGATTCCAGTTTTCGGTAGCGTCCTCTTGATGCTCAACAGCCTTCAATAATTTTGATTTATTTTTGTATGGAGGCCAATAACAATGCGTTTTTCGAGGTGTCACCCATTTTTCTGCAACAAGGCTGACGCCATCTTTGAACTCGATGACCGCATACCGATCGGATTTCATCTTCGAGACCTGTAAAATTAATCGTTTCAGTATCACTGATGAATGTCAAGATGGGCGATGTACCTATTGCTTAACAGTATATAATGAATCACCCACTAAAGCATTTAAACCTTGCCTAAAGTGATCAAATCATTATAGTGAGAGCGACGAAAAAAAATATTACACGAAATCCAATATACTTGCTAAAACTTAATTATTATTATGGAGAAACGGGAAAATAACGAATCTTGATTTGTATGGGAGCTTTACACACTTTTTCGCAATATCGCTGAGTGGTCGTATGGTCAATCTTTCGTTGCGTGTATATTCAACTTTATATATTCCTAGTAGTGATGATGGGCACGGAATAGTAAAAAAATCTTCCCTGGCAGTAAGTCGTCTGCCTATAATTACAAATTCTCCAATTTCGTGACAGAAACCTATATTCCGAACTTCAAATATATCACCGTTTTTCAGAACGCAGCAACCATCAGCATTTCCATTAGTTTTAATGGTAAAGTTCGAAGACTGAATGACTTTATATTGGGGATTGCTGCAGTTTTCATGTAGCGGGCCTTCTACATGAAGAGAAGTGCGAACTGGTACCAAATTATCGTTCATGTCCTTAGAATACTTTGAACATATCGTTTTCATTTTTTGAATTTCTCCGTACCGCCGAGCGATTTGCTGCAGTAGTTTTTCTGGTTTGCGTACCATGGGTTGCAATACTTGCAAACAATTCTCGAATTTAAAGGCACTAAACTTGTCAATAGATCCATGTAACTTCGCATCTTCTACGAGGTGGATAATACCATGTACGTTGTGCGTCAAGTGATGATCACCGTATATTTCAGCAAATGATTTGATAAAATGTTTCGCAAGTTGCGTTGCGTAATCTAACTTATTTCGATGCTGCTCCACATCGCTTAAGATTCTTATTAAAACATGAAGCGTCATGAAATGATTGTACATATTTTTTGGCAAAACCTTCCTGAAAACGATTGGCCCCGTATACAAAAGAATCTGTCAAAACTCGATAGCTTTCCATTCCTTCAAGAACTCTAAGGATTGAGGTCTTCGACCAAAATCTTGTGGAATAAATGGTCTCATATCATTTTTTAACCGTTTTAATATTTTCAGAATCTGTAAACGGCCGAGTCTATAGTTATTTTCACCGTGAATCCATAACATTATCATTTTTTTTAACAACGCCCAGCAGAATTAAATGCATGTAATCTAAGGGTACATTAGATACCAATCCCAATCCCGGTATAGAATCGAGACACGTTCTCTTTTCATGGTACTTTTGATCGCGATAATTCGAAAAATCCCCATCTGTTCGCCGTTTGGCATTTAATTTGGGAAAACACCTACGATTTTTTTTTGTTTTTCCTTTTGTCACACATTTTGTGCAGCTATTGTATCCGTTAAAATTTTTCACACCCAAAATAAATGATTTTGCAGGAGCATCGCAAACGATAAATCGAATCGAAAATTTGTAATTTTTTCCCCCAATCATAATGCCGTCAGTGGACAATTCAATAGCCTCTTCGATGAATTCATTTAAATAAATATTCGCATCTTGAGGCTTCTTCTGGCCGTAGTACACTCCAATCATAAAAATTTTCTGGTATGGTATAATATTTCCCAAAATGGGCCAAAGCGCTGCAGTCGAAGATTTGAATAACGGGAGCCCATCAATATTTATAGCAATAGCTATTTTATCAACTTTTATATTTCCAATTATACTGCAAGTGTTCTGAATACTTGAGGCAAGCCCGAAATAGTAATATTCCCCAGGAAAAACTTCCCTAATATTGATTCGTTTCATAGTCTGCAATAAAGTACGAGGATCGCTCGGTAACACTGTTGATAGGCTTGGGACAAATTTTAACAAGTTGAGCAATTTTCTTAAACTGTTATGCGATATTTTTTCGTTAACGGCCCATTCCCCTAACTTTGCCTTAACATAATCCGCGATCTGAGAACAATTTATCAATGTTTCTATTCCGGGAGCTTCCACGACAGGAGATATATTTTTATCGTTATGGGGATGTTCGTCACTGCTCGGATAAGTATCTGTTTCGGCAATCATCGACCGTTAGAGAATATTATTTCTAATCGAAGCGAGAATATTTGAGCATTCTCGCTATATCAGTGTCTCCGAAATTAATCAGAAATTTATGACTTTCACACAATAGAATACACGCATACGCCATACACACGCAGATTCTTACACACACACTCACACACTTACGTGGACACAAATTCGCTCTCATCACCAACGCGACGAGAGAAATCAGTCTTCGCACTCGATTCGATCGAGACACTTGTAATCCCGGAAAATAAAGCTATACACTCTCTGTTGAATTTTAATCAGCCGCCTCGAATTAATTTTCACCTATATTCGCTTCCCGCGATTCTCTCTGCAATCTCTCAACATTTTTCTGGTCCTTCGAGCCGGATATCGCGGGGGTATATTGCAATTTTGTGAAAGAAAGGTGATTCAACGGTAAACGCGTCGCGGTAACGACCATAGTGAATACGTGTCGAACATTATCGCGGCTCGCTATCTCTATCTCTCTCGCCCGGCTTAGGAACTTAGAGGCAAAGCCGACCGGTTCGGTATCGAGTGAAAAGCAATCGATCGAAGATCATGTCTCAAACGGTGTTGGAGGTTATCGAGAGACAATATGATCTTTTCGGGATTATTAGCCGCGCGATGACGAATCTCGCGAAATTAGAAATCGCGAAACGAACCCCCACGCACATCAAGATGAGAATAGAGGCTCTAACAACAAATTGGAAAAAATTTCAAAATAATCACGAATCCCTGTGCGCGCTGAAGGCAGAATATCGAAAAACTCTGTCATATTTCAAGGATGAGCTGTATGATCAGTGTGCAGAACTTTTTTTCGATCACTCGGCGGAAATGTTCAACATCTACGAGGAGATGCGACGGAAAGACCAACCAGCACGAGCAGCCGCTGACGCCGGTCCGGGTGCCGCTAATCGCGCACCGAGTTCTCGTCAGCTTCCTCGCATCAATCTACCGCGATTCTCGGGGTCATACAGCGAATGGACGCCATTTAAAGATTTATTCACATCAATGGTGAGCCAAAACGAAGAACTCTCAGATGTCGAACGACTACAATATCTGAAAATGAGTCTATCAGGTGAGGCCGCACAACTTATAAAAAATATCTCAGTTATCGGGAAAAATTGTGAACGCGCGCGGGAAACGTTAACGTCACGGTACGAAAATCGACGAGTACTTGTAGATACTCATCTTGCCGTGTTATTCTCTGTTCGTCAGCTCACGCAAGAATCATCCTCGGAGTTAAAATCTCTCCTCGGTGACGTGAAAGAAGCGATCGGTGCGCTTAAAGCTCTCGACTGTAAGGCAGAACATTGGGATCCGATTCTCGTATTCACGGTTGCACGAAAGCTCGATCCGGAATCATTAAAAGATTGGGAAAAGGAAATGGGCGGAGATTCAAACCCTGTCGCGTTCAAAGAGCTCGAAAAGTTTTTGTCTGGTCGAATCCGCGCTTTAGAATCGGTCGAACGTCTCGCGCCGCAGAAGAAAACAAACTCTCGCGCAAACTCTTCAGCAAGTTCGAAACAGCAATCGAGCGCGAAATCCCATCAAACAACCGCGAATCCATCTAGTGAGAGCGCATTATTGGCGAGCGCTTCGGCAAAATCATCAATCACTTGCGCGTTATGCGACGGACCGCATTATATCGCATCGTGTCCGGATTATCGTTCGAAAAATTCGGAACAGTGCCGGGAAATCATTACACAGAAAAATCTTTGTTTTAATTGTCTCGGCTCGCATACCGTTCGTACCTGTCGCTCGCAGAAACGCTGCCAATCGTGCGGACATCCCCACCATACATCAATACACCGTTCGAACGACGCTAGCGAGCGACCCCCTACCGCCCCTGCCCCGCGGCAAGCGGCAACCACGACGACGTCACATCCGACGCCGAAGAAAAATCAATCGACAACAGCAACGCCTGAACATTCGGATAATCAACAGGCCTCATCGTCTCACGTATCGTTGTCAAGTACGATAACGAATACTCCAGTGCTTCTCGCTACCGCGCTCGTTGACGTAGTTTCGTGTTACGGTGAGAAAATCGAAGCGAGAGCACTCCTCTATCAGGGTTCGGAAGTGTCGTTTATAACCGAATCTCTCGCGCAACGACTCAATCTGTCGCGTCGCGCTATCTCTCTCCCGATTCATGGTATTGGCGGTCAGCGTTCGAGCGTCGCGCGCGGTTGCCTCGCGCTTGACCTATTTTCAAAAAAAAACAAATTCTTCTCGTGCCCAGTTACGGCTTATGTTCTCGCAAAACTTACCTCGTATTTACCACCAATTCGTGTCGTAAATACAAACTGGCCGCATATTCACGGACTCTCACTCGCAGATCCGGATTTCGTTTCGTCAAAAAAGATCGACCTCGTGCTCGGAGCTGAGGTTTACAGCCGTGTTATCGAAGAGGGAATACGCAAAGGCCCTATCGATACACCGATCGCGCAGCAAACCACTTTAGGATGGATTCTCTCGGGCTCGGTTGCGAATGAGATCGATGCAGATCCACGCCACCGTGCTGCTCACGGATTGCAGTGCTCTATCGATCACGAAATGAACAATCTTCTTCAACGATTTTGGTTGCAAGAAGAACCCTCGAAAATCACTGAAACATCTCTTTCAGAAGACGAGGCACAATGTGAACAAACCTTCGTCGATTCTCACTCTCGCTCGCCGGATGGTCGTTATATCGTTCGATTACCTCTTAAACGACCTCTGGACAACCTCGGTGACTCCTATGGACCTGCAGTCCGGATGCTCTCGCGTCAAGAGAAACGGTTCTCCGTCGACGCCTCCCTCAAGACAGCATACTCGCAATTCTTGACGGAATACGAATCTCTCGGTCATATGACTCGCGTTCCTGATGATCAAAAACAACCGCGTCGTGTATTCTATCTACCGCATCACGCTGTCGTTCGCGAAAGTAGCTCGACTACGAAAGTTCGCGTAGTATTTAACGGGTCTTTTCGAACGAATTTCGGTATAACTTTGAACGAACTCCTTCACGTCGGTCCGAAGTTGCAAACCGATCTCTCAGACGTTCTTACTCGCTGGCGCCGGTACGCCTACGCGTTCTCCGCTGATGTCGAAAAAATGTACCGTCAAATTCGGGTGCATCGCGATGATTGGGACCTACAGAGAATTGTTTGGAGGGAAAACCCCAAAACGCCGGTTCATTCGTATCAGCTGACTACGGTCACATACGGTCTCACGAGTGCTCCGTACCTCGCAATACGCACGTTGCGTCAACTCGCAGTTGACGAAGGTCAACATTATCCTCGCGCGGTGGATGTAATTCAACGCGAAACTTACGTCGACGATGTGCTTTCAGGAGCAGACGATATCGACGACGCTCGCGAGAAACTTCAAGAAATCAATGGCTGTCTTAAAGCCGGCTGTTTCGATCTCCAAAAATGGACGGCAAATTGTGAGGATATTCTCGAAGAGATTCCTCAACATCAAAAATCTCAATCGTCATCTGTATCGATCGAAGAAGATCCTCTTTCGCGAGCTCTCGGTATTCTATGGAAACCGCGATCCGATATTTTCACGTTCGTTTCGCACGATCAGAAGGAAAACGCAAGCGTCACGAAACGCTCCGTCCTCTCTCGAACAGCGCAACTCTTCGATCCATTGGGATGGATAGCTCCAGTCGTCGTGCGAGCAAAAATATTCATGCAAGAGCTATGGGCAGCGGGCTTCGATTGGGGCGAAACTTTGCCGGAAGATTTCGCTATTCGGTGGAAACAATATACCGATATGCCGTGTATACCTGTAAAGGCGAGTTCGCACAGAGATGGCAACTTCGGTTGTCATTTCTTTATATTCTTTGCCCGATTTTACCGATGGCAATTTCCTTCAGATTTTAGTCGGTAATATGAATCTCTAATTTTTATCATTGAACGGAATAGGCATTGGAACGACAAACCTTCTTCTCGCATGATCTTCAAGTTTCTAATTCTATTTGCTAGTGATTTTTGTAAAGAATGAAATTTTGCGGACGTTACGTCAGGACGTAACACAATTGAGGAACTCATCAACGAGACAAGTAACGGAGTTTGTTGAGGCAAAAAATTAAGATGATTGAAGTATGCCGCGGCAGCGTCACGTCGCGAGGTATTAAAAAATGTAATAGAAATTAAACACATCAGCGCGAAATGCTTGACAAATATTGCCGGACTCTTATATACCCAAATGCAAAGAATTACACACATACAACTCTCGTTTGCTTATCAACCTGAGATCTCACGCCCTTTTTCTCTGTGGAACAACCCTACATGTATAATATAATGAGTCGGCTATACTACGAATCATGTTGGTGGAGAAGCCCCTCGCAGATAATGAATGGATAAATTGCAAGAAAAAAACTTTTTCAATTAAACTTCTCGCGGATACGAACTCCACAAACTGGCTTTTCTTTACGAATCGTTGGCTCTGAGCTGCTGTGCAGCATCGTTTCTCTCCACTCGACTCTTCCGTCACTTTTGCCTACTCCTGTGCTTGCACTTTCTATGTATTATAACTTACGATCTATCGGACCAAGTTTTTTCAAGCATCGCGTTCAGAATCATGTTAAGTATTCAATGATCGAATAGCAAAGAGAGACCAGATAAATTTTAACTCAAGCTTACGAAACTTCCTTGAAACATTAATGAATTAATTATTCATCATAATAAAAATAATAATCATGAAAGGTAAAATGGGCAGGGTAGAGTAGGGCTTCAATGTACTATACACGTAGTAAAAGATTAAACGCAAACCTAAACCCAAACAATGATTCCCACGACGAAAAGAGTGCGATTTTCGGCTCGTTGAGGCTATGTAAAGAGTGTATAAACATGATGTGTCACTACTTTGCCCAGTAAATCTCCAGCTCGAGATCGGTGGAGATCTATCAAAATTTGTAGCCGCAAAATTGATCTTGATCCTGAAATTCAAGCTCAAATTTTTTTATTGGCTTAAAAAACTCTACTCATTAAGAGGAACAAAAGTCAGAAAGGAACCATAGGTCGGAGATGCGTCCTTCAACCCGAAACGACAACGTCAATTCAAAAAAAAATCGAAAAAGTGCGTTCTTACAAAACATTGTTCAAAGGAACACGGAATAAGAATTTTAATAATTATAAAAAAAGCCTTTCAACGCAGACACTTCAATTTTTATTAATTGGAATCAAGAAATGTCGGGATTGCATGACGCTGACCACGCGGAGGTGGATGAATCGGCATGAGATGGGTAACACAGATCTTTGCGATTTCCTTTTATTGCGTTACCACTACAAGCATCCAATTCTCTAGCTCATGTTTGCCAAAAATCAATTAAAACATAGTCCCGCTGAATTAACTTTGACCCTAAAACTCAAAGACAGTTTCAAAGTCAATTCATCTCGTTAAGAGGCATAACTAGAAAGACTTCATGTCTGGCAAACAGCACGCCTGCTGTTCTGTGAAAACAAGCCTTTAGATGGCCAGGTTTGCGATAAACGATTTTGAGCTTAACAGTAGTTATCACTTACACATTTCAGAGTCATATCGTGCTTGTGTGACTGTGCACGAGTTGCTTAAACATATTCATTAACGGCAGACCATTAGCTTTACCCGAAAAACCCCACGTCGAGGTTATATAAAAAAATCAACAAAACGAATCTGTGTTTTGTCGTCGCAGTCCCGTTGATCTCTATCATCGTCGAGTTCCTTATCGCTGCAGTCTCGGTCATCTCTAGCATCATTGAAATTTTTGTCGTCGCAGTTTCGGTCAGCTCTATCATCGTCGAAGTTTTTGTCGTCGCAATCCCGGTCATCTCTGTCGTAGTCAAAGTCTTGGTCGTCGCATTTTGGGTCGACTTATCGTCGGAGTCTCTCGTCGCAGTCTCGGTCAATCCTATCATCGTCGCAGTCATCGCAATTTCGATCAACTTTATCGTTGTCAGTCTATCGTCACAGTCTTGGTCAATTCTTTCGTTGTCGAAGTCTATCGTCGTAGTCTCGGTCAACTCTATCATAATCGAAGTCTTTATCGTTGCAGTCCAGGTCATTTATATCGCAGCCAGTCTTTGTTGTGGCAGTCTTGGTCATCTCTAGCATTTTCAAAGTCGTTGTGGTCGCTCCATCAGTGATCGCCCTCACTACCTGAATCTTAGTTGGCCCTGTCACTGTCGTCACTGTCGTAATAACATGAATCGTGGTCGTGGACGAGATGGACGAGATCAACGTCTTATGTTGCGCGCTATTGATCAAGCTTTCGGAAACTTTAGAAAAGCTTGAGAAATTTATCGTCAGTTTATTTAACGCTGGATATCGAAGAGCCGGTCGTCCTCGTGTTCATTGGCGCATTGAAGACCGTATCATTGCTCTTGCGCGAGCTTTCCCCGCCATGGGCTTACGTCGAATATCCGCTCGGGTTGGTATAGCGCACATGACGGTGCGTCACATATTTCGTGTAGAGGGTCTACGACCGTGCCGCGTTCAATCTGTTTAGGCACTATATCTCGGAGATTACCGCGCTCGTCGTAATTTTTGTCGATGGATGCTACAGAAACTGGAGGGAGATCCTCATTTTTTTTAACGCATTCTATTTACCGATGAGGCGAGCTTCTCCAGCACTGGAATCGTGAACCGGCAGAACTTACGCATCTGGGCTGAGAGGAATCCTCGTGCGATGATGCAACGAATTCACCAGGGACGTTTTTTAGTAAACGTTTGGGCAGGTATCGTTGGGAACACCCTGATAGGTCCAGTCTACCTTCCACTGAGATTGCGCAATCGAAATTATTTGCACTTTCTGCAACGCGATTTAATGCCACGCCTGAGGGACATGATTCCACGACATGCTCGCCATCGCATTTTTTTATGCACGACGAAGCACCACCTCATTTTGGTCTTGAAGTCCGTGCTTTCTTAAGCGAAATGTTTGGATCACGTTGGCTCGGTCGTCGGCCTGCTCCGCATCTCTGGCCACCACGTTCTCCAGACCTAAATCTCTTGGACTTTTTCTGGGGAGCACTGCAGGCTGTCGTCTACAGAGAAGGTCGAGCGATTAGGACGCCGGTAGATCTGAGACGCCGAATCGATGAAGGAGTTGCCAGTTTGATGCGAAATCGAGAAACAAAACGACAAAACGACTAAGCACAACGAAAACACAACGGCTCTTTTCAGGGCCAAGGGATATCAGGCAGACAGCCTCCACGTGGTGTATTACGGATAACGCCAATGGTCTGCCCCTAATGAATATGTTTAAGCAACTCGTGCACACTCACACAAGCACGATATGACTCTGAAATGTGTAGGTGACAACAACTATTGTTCAGATCAAAATCGTTTATCGCAAACCTCGCCATCCAAAGCCTTGTTTTCACAGAACAGCAGGTGTGCTGTTTGCCAGACTTCAAGTCTTTCTAGTTATACCGATTACCTTTTTAATTATGCTTTAGTTCCAAATTTTATCCCTCCGAACTGAACGAAAATTGGACATTTTTCATATATGTTTTGACGCCTTGATATTGAAAGGTTCATTCCTAACTCGTTGTTTCTACGAGAAATAGATGCCTCTTAACGAGGTGGAGTTTTCCGTCAACAAAAAATTCACTTTGAGTTTTAGGGTCATAGCCCAGGCAACGAAGCAAAAATAAAAATAATAAATACGAAAGTTTTGAAATTTTGTGATCATACTTATTATGGCTTACTATTGAATTTGTTAAAAGTCCTGAACGATTGAACGTCCGGAATCGCCGCCATCTTGGAAAAAAGGTGCAATTTTATGGTTTTTGTTGTATAATTCTTTAATTAATGTGTTTATTGGAAAAATGACTTCTACAAAAGTTAAAGAGCTTAAAATTTCCTTAAAAAAAGGTGCAATTAATTTTTTTGTAAAACTGATATTTTCCCGTACAAATAGACGACGAACGTGAATGTGGAAATTGTGCGAACATATAAATTCATATTTATTACGACAAATTTTTTTACATCCAAGTTTTGTTCATTTTACACAACTTTTTCCATACTCACATGTTTGTGCACGACGCTTCTTAACGGTTTGACTGATAGTTGGGTCGTCCTCAACCACATCAGGTTGAACCGATGAACCGACATCAAGCTCATCCGCACAGGATGATCGTCTTGAGCTTGTTGTTGATGATGCCCTCTCGTCATCAGTACAATCGTCCTCGTCTTCATCCTCATTTTCATCGTCGACTATATTTGGTCCATTAAAACAGTCTCCGTGGCAATTGTTGCAAGCGGTTGTGCATGGGATTCCCGCTTTTCTGCACCTGCACAATCCTGCACAGCCAGTTGTGCATTTACAAAAAATTAAATTCAATAAAGTCTCGGGTGCGATGGAGTCAAGCGTTCGAATTGGACTGAAGCACTCTTGAACTCGTTTCCAACCCCATGATTCAGGGCGTAATTCGTTCCCCAGCCATTTTTGCACTTGGTGGTATACGCGAAAAGAATGCTGTCTGGATGCTCCTTCTGTCGGTGGTAGCGAGGCGATATCCGGCTTAATTTTTGTCACGGATTTTGTGGAACAATTAAATCGGAGTTTATTCAAAGAATTTTCTGCAGGACGTGCACCGTAGATGGCAAGGAAAAAACGTTCTCCAGCTTCATTTTTTTAGTACAACTTCACGCACTTAATTTTTCCTTTATTGAACATTGCTGACGTGGTGTCGCAGCCACTAAAGGCATGCAAGAAGAGAATGCTGTTGGTAAGTCCTGATGATTGCAACTGCTGGGATGTATAGACTCTTCTCGCGTTTTTTCCCTTTCCCGGTTTGACAAAAAAGATATTCTTTTCTGATGGTGCCAATGCAAGTAGTAAAACTAAAAGATCAACATCTTCACCAATAATTGCCACGTTATTTTTTTATGAAGGTACTTGAATTGCAGTGTTAACAATTAAACAATCTGCATCATCAGTGCTTTGTCGAAATCCTATTCCTTGATCTCTTAACTTGGTTGACAGCATTTCAATTAACCGGTTTTTATTTATATCGTTTGATAAAAACTGATCCTGCCGAACAGTAACACTCATGTTTTCTTCGAAATTTATGTCCACAGATTTCTTAGCGAAAGATCGGTGATTTTGTTCCGTTTTCTTCGTACTATTGTTGGTATTTGAATAACCATCGAAGACTACTGTGCAATTTTGACCGTAATGTTTTTGAATATAGTTGACGTAGCTTGCACAAATAGCTGAATAAGTAGAATTTTGTTTCCAAACAACTCGATGTAAGAGAAATCCACCGTCCACTATGTTAACACGGTTTTCTAGAACGATATCTTCGTTCGTTGGCTGAAAAATGTCGTACAAGGAGGACTTTTTAGTCTTTCACATACCAGCTTCATTAAATAGCGACAATGGATACGGAGCCAACTCGTGTCGCAAATGGGTTTCTAGCTCTTCGTTGTTTTTTTTAGAAATAGCTATTCTTTGGAAAATCAGTAAGGGATCCAGTGGTATGACTTCATCGTGAATTTTCACTGCTGAATTTAAAGTAGCTAGAGGCAGAACTTTGTCTTTTTGGGACAACTTTACTGCAAAAAAATTATTGCCGATCATCTTTTTCATTGCTACATTGCCAATTTCAATAGCCTTGTAACAATTTATGGTTGTACCGCCATTTAGTCCGATAGCTAATGACATAATATCTCTGAGAACTGGGAATGGAGGGTGATTCGTGAACCAAACATAAATCTTTTTGCTATCCTTCGCGTTTCTTTGTATCCTTGATTCTTGAAAATCGACGTGTTGGTCAGCAGTGGCAAAAAACATGCCAGCAAATTCTTCTGACGATGTGCAAACATTCAGGGTAGCCGTTGTTCCAAGGATCCATTTACTCAGGACACTGTCTGTAATTCCTCGTCCACGAGTGAGACCACCTGAGCTTTTCATGCTCTGCATCAGTGTTTGTTCGATTGTCATATCGGACCAGACTCCAGCCCAAAATGAATCTGTCCTTCTTATGGTAAAGTATCCTTCGTGGACATACTTTTCGAATTCTTCCTTCGTCATTGAAAATTTCACCTTAAACATATCCTGCAGATATAGGTGGCAAGATTTAGCATAGAGCAAATGGCCGCTGGCATGAAAAAGTGGAATCATTTGCTGCATGCTACGAAGATGTTTATTCCAATCCCCCGATCTTTCTGCGTCGATATATTCTTTCATCAATGTAACCATGTCAAAGTATTGAACCCAGAGGGCGGCTGTTGCTCCATTTTTTTCAATTCCGTTAATTTTTCTTTCACTCTTTTTTCAACTTCCTGGAGTACGTCATTCGGACTGATAATGTCTAATGATGGAGGATCGATAACGAAGTTGACAAAAATTTCTTGAATAGCTTCTTGCTCTGCAATTGTGATGCTCAAATTCTCCAAAATTATTTTTGCCAAAGCTGTCTGAACTAATAAATGAGCCCGGACGGCTCTAGCATAAGCATGGCCTTGCATCATTTTTTCTGCGGAATTTGGAGCATAAATCCTACTCAATAATTCTTTCAATCCACTTCCTGCCATTACATACCCGATGCAGCCAAGAAATGATAATGAGAGATAAAATCCACCAAGTCTGATCACAACATTAGAAAAATATGAGTCGTCCGGAGATGCAGCAACAATTTCACGTGCTTTCATGTAGAGAGGTTGATCAAAAGTAACGAAACAAGTTCGTTGTTTAAATTTAAGACATTCTTCTGCAGCATACTTGAGTACGGTGTAAACGGTATCATAATTGCTCGGTGGCGAATTCACAAAAGGAAGTGGAATTACTTTTGTTACTGCATAGGGCAGAGTTTTTGTTACACTATGCATAAATCCTTTCCATTCAGGAATGAAAGGGATATCCAGAAATTTTTCACACATCCACAGAATGTCATGCGGTTGGGGTGACGGAACTTCGTCTTGCAAAGGTCTCAAACAAGATAGATCCTCTATAATGATGTTTTTCAAACCAATCCCTCCGACATTTTCAAATGTTTGCAGTTGAATAACGCTAAGTTCTCCAATTTCCTTCGTGGATGGAAACTTTGTTATTTTTGTTATCTCTTGTCCCGTAATAAGCGATGTTTTAGGTGTTATACACTTGATACCCTCCATGCTGTGGAATGTATTTAAACCGTCAATCGTCGAAACGTTGAAGTCAGCATTGTCAAAAACAAATTGACCGAATGTCCCTGGAAGTATCTTTGGTGCGGGATGATAAATCGCTGACGTTTCAAATATTTGAGCATCGTGATATGAAGCACAGAAGCCCAAATTCGAGAGAAGAGTTATTAAATTTTCACTTCCGTATTTGCGCTATAAAAAATAGCGAGACTTATTTGCACGGGCGATAAAAAAGAACGCGGTCTGATTGCTGAGATAATAGCATGAGCTATGGCGACACTTTTTTTGTTGTCCTTTGCATCACTTTCATTTTTTTTTTTAATGACAAGATTGTCCAAAAAGGTTTTAGAGTTTCAGGAATGTCGGTACTCGCATTACTGAAAAAATTGTCAGTTGAGGGATAAGAATGATTCTTATAGACTTTCGATTGGATGTCTTCCTTTATAATAGCTGCTGCAGTTTCAACTATTCGCAGCCGTTCTTCACGCTCATCACTTTTTTTCATTGTATACCAGGAATATGCCAATATTTTCATTCCTGTTTCACGAAAACAAACGATAGGAGTCTTCCTTTGATTTTGTGTGATGATTATTCTGTCTCCATATTTTTGTTTCAATTTCGTCTTTACCGTTAATTCGTTGGGAACATATTCTGTACATTTAGAAATCAAGTCGGATAGCGATATTTGACAATTCTCGGTATTCTCAAGATAAGTATAAATCAATTCCATAGCTGTTGTCACATCTTTGACCTCAGGACGTCCTCGTTTTTTTCCAGATGGCGTGGAATGCAAAAAAAATGAGACACAGCACGATTGGTGGTATATAGCGTCAGCAGCAACCAAATCAGGAGTGTTTATGACACGATGTTTTACTTCTTCTCTCCATTTGTCGTTTCTTTTTTCAGCTGCTTTAAGTACCTTTTCTCTCAAATTTATACTCTGGACGTTTTAAACTTGCCTACGCTTATCGCTATACCTTTTTTTTTCTTTTCCGTAGAATACATCATCGATTTTTTCTGTGCAATAAAAACATTTATCTCTAAAATCGAATTCAGACACAGAAGATCGCAAACTTTCAGTGCGCCGTGTGGTGCTACACGATGCTGTTGTGTCGGTAGCATCTTTTTTGGCCAGTGCAGCTCTTATACTATCTGGTCGCGTATAATTTTTTCGACACAAAACATGAACTTTCACGGTTTTTACACTTTCCAACTCTAAAAGTTTATTGTCTTTTCTGTCCACACTAGCTTTTATCAATGTAACAATACCTTTTTCCTTCACTTCTACAGTACTGCCACTAGAAATATTTTGCTCACAGATGAAACATTTTTCGCTTCCAGCCATCGCAATAGAATACGCAGCACTGAATTCAAGAACAGCTGCTGGCTAGGATACTACACAACCGTCCCCCTCTTAGCGACCATGAAAGGTTTCGACCCATCCTTCGTAGCTATATTATTATTATAGCGTGGTCATGCCCGCATTCCTGAGCCATGGGTTATATATATATACAAAAACATACGACAATACCCTCAACAGGCTATAATCGTTTTATTCTTGGCTGAAAACTATCCATATTTACATAGTACATGCTATTCGGATTCTTCCTGTGTAAATGTCCGTGCGGAAAAAGGTTTTTATAGCAATTCACCAATCTGCTACACGTTCGTCATTCATTTATTCGGGAAAATATTGATTTCACGAAAAAATGAATCTAACCTTTTTTGAAGGAAATTTAATGCTCTTCAACTTTTGTAATAACTATTTTGATCATAAAGTCGATAATTAAGGAGTTATACGACAAAAACTATAAAATTGCACCTTTTTTTCAAGATGGCGGCGATTCCGGACCTTCAATTGTTCAGGACTTTCAACATGTTCAATAGTAAGCCAGAATAAACATTGTCACCAAATTTCAAAACTTTCGTATTTATAATTTTTATTTCGTGAAATTTGGCCTTCGTTGCCTGGGCTATCAACGTTAATTCAGCGAGACTATATTTTAATTGATTTTTGGCAAACATAAGCTAGGGAATTGGATGCTCGTAGTGGTAACGCGACAAAGGGAAATCGCAAAGATTTGTGTCACCCATCGCATGCCGATTCATTCACCTCCGCGTGTTCAGCGTCATGCTATCCCGACATCTCTTAATTCCAATTAATAAAAATTGAAGTGTCTGCGTTGAAAGGCTTTTTTTATAATTATTAAAATTCTCATTTCGTGTTCCTGTGAACAATATTTTGTAAGAACCCCTTTTTCGATTTTTTTTCCAATTGACGTTGTCGTTCCGTATTGAAAGACGCATCTCCGACCTATGGTTCTATTCTGACTTTTATTCCTCTTAATAAGTAGAATTTTTTAGGCTAATAAAAAAATTCGACCTTGAATTTCAGGGTCAAGGTCAATTCTGCGGCTACAAATTTTGATAGATCTCCACCGATCTCGAGCTGGAGATTTACTGAGTGAAGTGGTGACACATCATTTTTATACACCCTGTACAGGGCTTACGATGCGAGATGTCATAAACAAGAACTCAATTAATTGAGAGAGTCGTTGCAGAATAATTTACACCGACTTTATCGATCGAATCCTACGATAAGTGATACATCTATCTGATGCTATCTCGATCCCGCGCTTTTTAATTTACATTTTTTAATTAATTATATTTTCAATTTTGTTAATTAATCATAAATTCAATTTATTCTATCTAATATTTATATCCTGGTCGATTCAGGTTCGTACTTTTGTTGTTCTATAGATCTATAGAACAACATAGGTTATAGAATCTATAGATTCTATATCCTGAGATCCGGAACCATTATTGATCTCGAGTGAGGCCAGCCTTGACAAATTAGGTAGACTATTGCAAAGTAGTTCGACATCTTAACCCCCCTCACCCTCCACGACGCTTCTAAAAATTCTCCAGTTAAACGTCAATTCTTTACGTGTCCGCATGACACTCCTTCAAGCTACTATATTTGAGCGTGATTTTCATATCATCTCGTTATGTGAAACGTGGCTGTACTCACATATTTCGGACGATTCGGTGCGTTTGCGAGGATATTTCCTCATTCGCAATGATCGTGAAAGGAAAGAGGGGGAAAGGGTTGCCTGCTACATTCATAATTCTCTCGAGGCGAAATTGCTAGCTGCCTCACCTAGTCTTTATTCTAATGCGCTGGAGTTTCTTATCATTGAGATAACTGCATCCAATAGTGAAAAGTTGTTTTTTTGCCTCCGTCTATAGACCACCGGGAGGATCTATGGTAGGCGATTTTGCCGAAGCTTTATGTAATTGCTCGCACTCGTATAAAAATATTGTTATAGCGCTCGACCTAAAGTGCAATTTAGATAGTAATAATTATGAATCGATTTATTTGCGTCAACTAGCACTCTTGCTCTCACTTCATATTGTCGAGTCCACAACGACTCATCATACGGCAACGTCCGCTTCCTGGATAGACGTTTTCATTATTGATAGCGAGAAGAGTAAGCGAATTTTTGTCAAGTCAGATGCTCCATTCATTGCTGGGCATGATCTCTTAGAACTTCATTATGTCTTCAATGCCGAACCGATAGTTGAGCGCAATATCACACGACGAGCCTTTAATAATTTCAATGACAGAGATTTCCTTAATCTTTTAACGAACAAAACTTAATGTGTCCGAATTTCGGGATCTTAATTTGAGTCCTAATCTCAACTCTATCTCCAACTCGAATGTAACAACTGATAATCTTGATGGCATAGTTGAGCAAGTGTCCACTGCATTCCTGGAATCTCTCGATAGTTTTGCACCAATACGCTCTTATAACGTTCGTCGACCTCCGGCTCCTTGGCTCACCGTAGATCTCACCGTCTCACTCATCGAAATTTTTTATACGCACGCGCGCGAAGATCAAGAAGTGTACTTGATCTCTCATCATTCAGGGAGTATAGAGACGGACTAAAAAATGACTTAAAGCAGGCTAAAAGCGATTACCATCATCAGAGATTATCATCTATCACAGACCCGGCTAAATTATCAAAAGAACTTGCAACGCTTGGCTTAGCAAAGTCGTCTTTCACATCACCGCTTAACTTCTTTCATCCGAACGAACTCAATGCCCTTTATTCTGCAATCTCTAGTCACTTACCATCTTGTCCTTTCAGTGAGTTTTGCTTTGTTTGTTCTAAGATTCATCCGGTTCGTCCGGTATTCAACTTCACTGATTTCACCTTTGACCAAGTAAGAAACTTTATCTCCACTAACTCTGGCTCTAAGTCTTACTCCTCGGGTCCAGACGGTATTTCTCTGTTCTCAATAAATAAGTCCTGTTTCATGTACGCTATTGACAGCCATGTTAAATCTTTCTCTGGCCTCATCAAAATTTCCTCAGAGCTGGAAAAAAGCATTTCTCCGGCCTCTGTCCAAAATGAAAACACCCCTTTCCCCGTCTGATACCAGACCAACAGCTAATCTCTCCGAACTCTCGAAGGTGCTTGAACGTCTTATCCATAAGCTGATTACCAGTTGGATTGAGATGAACCAGGTATTCGATCCTCGGCAAACGGGATATCGAAGTGGCTACCGTACACAATCAGCTCTGCTGCAAGTGTGTGCCGATGTGAGACGTGACATAGACCGAAGACGTTTAACCATTTTTATATTATTTGACTTGAGTAAGGCATTCGACAATGTGCCTCACCTTAATCTTCTAGCGAAGTTAAAAAGAGTGGGTTTCTCAGATTCAGTTCTTGACTGAATTTTTTCTTATTTAACCGGTAGAACTCGAGCAGTTATTGATGAACATGGCAACTGCTCAATGTGGTTGCCTACAACAGCAGGCGTCCCCCAAGGCTCCGCCCTTTGTCCTCTCCTCTTTTCTCTCCATATTAACGATATTGGCACTGTACTGCAGCATTTGCAGCACATGATATTCGCAGATGATACGCAAATTTATCACAGCTGCCTACCGTCTCAGATCAATCACGAATTAAGATTAATCTCAGAGGACGTTCAAGCCATTGCTAATTTTGCTACCTCAAACGGGCTTAAGCTAAACGTTGCTAAATCTAAAATCCTTATCCTCGGTACCAATGTGTACACGCGTGATCTTGACTTTTCTACATTACCCCCAATCTCTTTAAATGGAGTGAATATTCAATTTGTTAATGAGGCATGGAACTTGAGGGTCAACATGAACTGTGATTTATCTTGGAAACCTCACGTCTTGCATATTTCTTAAAAAGTTCATTTTGCCATTTACAAATTGAAATTTCACCGTAATGCCTTTTCACAAGAGCTGAGGTCTTCGTTAAATACCTCACTCGGTTTTCCACTACTTGACGACTGCTGCCTGGTTTATGACAATCCAACTGCGGAACTGAATCTAAAACTAGAACGTCTGATAAACCACTGCATTCGTTTCATTTTCGAACTTCGCCGCGATACTCATATTACCCCGTTTAAGCGACGACTTGGCTGGCTAACCGTTAAATCGCGACGTTTGTATTTTCAAGGTATATCGATGTTCAATATCTTGCACTCTAAAGCTCCGTCATATCTATTGGCCTTGTTCAATCGTCACAAGGATACTCCTAAACGTCAGTTGAGGAGACTGCGTTCGACTCTCTTGATCCCAACACATCGCACTACCACCTACAGAGACGCATTCTCCCTTTCGGGTATCTACTTGTGGGGGAACTTGCCGCTTTATATCACTACTCCTCCTGGCTTAAATTTTTTTACAACTTGTCTCTATACTCACCTCTTCAACCTTGTAGATGTAAACTAAGTCACCGTTTTGCTTGTGAAGAATGATTGAAGTGATGCAGCTGCACTGTCAGCCGCAATTTGAGCTTTATTTTTAGCTACTGAGATGTTTGTTTCGTTAGCCCTTAAGAAATATGCTTAATGTTTGCTTTCAATTGTTATTCATATGTTACTTACTCGTGTCTTGCGACTATTTATAAGCTATTAGTAATGTTTCGATATTATTATTATTACGAATTTGAATTTTGATTGTATTATGGATTATTTCTCTTATCATTGCATGTGCAATATGTTCTATGTTCTTAATGTTTGCCAACGGCGTGCCAGGGCATAAATAAACAATCTCTCTCTCTCTCTCTCTTCCTCCTTCATTATCTTTGCCTACTTCTTTATCCGACGGCGCAGCATGGCTTGTAGAGAATTCTAATGAGAATTTGGCACGCGGGTACTACTGGAAAAAAATGCCTTAGACACAGATTAAGAGAGTGAGCGAGAGTAAACGTAACAGGTGCATATGACATTTTCGAGAGATTATTCAAACTTTTCTATTTAGATATTACAATGAAATATAGAATATTCGTTGCGACCCGAGTTTTTTTATGACAAAAGCGTTCATGGGAACATCGTCAAAAAATTATGCTAAATCTTTCTCTCTCTCATCCTTCCTCATCTACAGTCAACCTCCTTCAAGGAGGTTGGCGGTAGATGAGCAACTGGCACTTGAAACAGTTAACAACTGTGAAAAATTTAATTTCATTGTCGTTTACGTACATCCAAATGGACAAATACAAACAAGTTCACGTGTAATGTAGATCTAATTATTTGTATATGAATATTCAATACCATTTCTTGTATAATTAAAATTAAAAAATACGAGGATCAAAGCTGAATTGTGGCAACCACGCAATCAAGTTTTCAGTAGCTGGTAGTGCTGATAGGCTCGAGACGCGAGACGTAAGCAAACTCGTGTCATAGGGTATCGGTGTACATTCGTGCATAGCTTAGTATTATCGGGATAAAAATGCCAAGGCTTAACGGAAAGCTGACGAGTGACAAACAATGTAATTGTTGATTAAAGCAAGTTAAAGTAGGCAAACGTCAAAAAAAAGAAAAAGCCGAAGAGGAATGTGCGGTGGAGGAGGTCGTATAATCGATTTGAAGGTTATGGCTCACCATTTTTGCTGCACTCTCTGCATTATGGAAGTCAATGAAAGTCAATTGTCGACCTAGCCACTTCATGAAGAAAAGTCAACGGCGTTTTGACGGCAAGCCACTGTGGGTCCCTGTTACAGAGGCTATTTTGGCGCGAAGATGTTCTTCGAGCACAGTGAATAGACAGTATTCTGAATCAATAACGAATTGCCGTCGTTCGTCTTGTGCAAATACGGCACATACAACACGCACGCTCTATCTCTCTTCTTTCACGCGACGAAGATCTTCGTCGCACCTTCGGATATTCACGCGGCTCCTATTGAGATCATTTTGTCCTTCCAAGGGCCCTTCTAATTCGGGTCGAGACCTAAAATAAAAATATTTGCATATCCGTCGCGGCATCGCCAATTCCTATTAAATCCACTATTTTTAAATTTCCAAACTCGCTTCTCGAGTGCCAAAATCTGCAAACGTCTCGCTTCTCGAGACGTGCCCTTAGGCCCTTTTCTTATCAACGTCTCGCTTCACGAGCGTTGCGTAGGGCTGATCCTAAAACCGACTTTTTGAGTCCCGATGATGACGGGGTCATCATTACTTATCTTTGAGTTTTTGTAAGCGAAAGCTTTTAAGGACAATCGATGTCTCATTTTCCCCTGGGATTGGATATCTTCTCAGAGCACTTAATTCCATGATGGTTGAAATTATTCCTTTTCTCACGCTTCAGATCGCCAGGTCCAAATAAATAGCAGGAGTTGCCAGATTGAGCGTCTGACCTTATTAAATATTATGTCCACGTCGATGATGAAAACTTCCTCGACGTGTGATCTCGATGAATATCCCAGGGAAAAAGAGGCTGAGAAATCGCTAATCAAAGTGGGGTGCCGGCTTTTTCCCACCTCCGATTCACATGATTTCTCCCAAAACCACGCACTCACACCTCTTTCGTATATCGCGCGAAGTTATAAATTCACTCTACTCACATTGTTTTAAAGACTCTTTCCAAGATTCTTTCAAAGATTCTTTTAAAGATACTTTCAAAGATTCTTTTAAAGGTTCTTTTTTTCTACGCGGATTCTTTTTCTCCATAATGACATTTCGATGAGATTGCCGAGATAATTTAACTATAGTCCGTTTAGATCGTACTTTCTGCCAAAACTTTGTTTCCTAACTTCCCACCTGTTTGTTTTCCAGCGTAACGACCCACCTGATGGACGATGGTGCAAATTCAACGTTGAGTATAGCCAAGGTCGGTCCGGCAGACAGTGGAAATTATACGTGCGTTCTCACCACGATGGCCGATCAACCCGCCACCGTTCACGTCCATGTACTCAACGGTAAGAGAAAAAATGATTTCAAAACATGAACTATGTTTAATATGTACATACTCATTTAACACAAATCTTCAGTTCTTTGAATTTGAGGCTCTTGAGTAGTCTTACTATAATATAATGTTACAAATATCAATCCACTGGTATCGACAAATATTAATTGTCAAAGAACTCCGCACAAATTTCAAGACATTAAGAAGCTCCCATTGAAAAATCTTTATTTCAATATATTGGGAGTTCAAATTATTTCATTTTGTTTTTAAAAGATGGTTCTAGCTATATTATATTAAAATGATATGTAGTTTTATGGGACATAAAGCGATTTCGTCGATCCGTGATCATTCCTCTTAAGGGCTTACATACAGTTAGAAGGCTTTAAAAAGACGGATTTTCAAGAATTTTTTTCGCGCAGACTATTCAATTTATTAATTTGAAAATTGGTGTACATATTATAATAACCTTATAATATATTAACATATTTTTTATTTGTAAAAATAATCATCGCGAATGTTGCTATCGCCGATCTCCTAGAGCTCCGCAAAAAAAACCAATTTTGCAGTGATCACGATATGTCTGGACCAGATTATCTGAAATGAAAAAACCAAATAAATTTCGTTAATATAATTCATTATCTAGTATTTAATCGAAGGAATTAGCGAAAAAATAATTTTTGACAAAATGGCGACTTCTCAAAATAAAAGACTCGATTTTGAACGAAAATTTAAGCCTTAAATTGTTTATAAAATGGAAAATATTTATCGGAGAAAAAAAATCTTCGATTAATTACTAAAAAATCCAGTTAAAAAGGTTGTGTTAAAATTTGAGACTGATCGGTTCAGCCGTTTTCGAGAAATCTTGATCACCGATTTTGAAAACATAGTTTTGAGAAAAACGCGTTTAAAGTTTCAAAAGCGTTTTACATGTGGTAAATTTTGTTTTTTTTTCAACTTACATGGAGTCATCTATTCCAGGGCCATATAATAATCCGTTCGCATCGTTGGCAGCTTCTAATAATTCGATTTGATGCTGTCTGCGAGCCATTCTTCCCTCTCTGGTGCTCTCGTGTGATCTCAGGTCGGAGATCTTGATGCGCTGCGCATCTTCTTTATCTGTATATGAATGCGCATTGGACCCAAGTGAGACGCCCATTGCATTCATATAATATAAAAGGGCAGGTGTCCCTTCATTGAAGATGCCAGCAGCTATATATGCAGCCATTTCCACCATTTTTGATCCGGCTGGACGTACTGTTGGAGAGATCTTCCACACCAGTTGGTTATAGCTTTCGTTATTGTTTTGGGTGAAACCACCCACACATCTTTCCAATAATTTTTCATTACTGAGATCTTCATAAATCGGCCTCAGGGCCTCAGCAACTTCTTGTGGAAATGGCTGATAATAATGCTTATAAACTGATAAGTTATCAGCAGCTGCTGCCCGCTGCCAAGAGCACCATGAGTCCAATCCGATCGGACACTTTGCGTGTTGTTGATTTTCGTCTGTCGGGCAGTAATGATAAAATGTGGCCCAGATTGCATTACTCATATTCTCAACCGAATCACAATTTCTCCTAATTGCTAAGCCATAATAAACTGTCAACTTGTCGATCATTTTTGCTGTCAGCTTGCCTTTTCCACCGAGAGTTTTTTTTTTGTATTTTTTTTCCATCCTTTCTTTCCACCGTTTCCACTTTGTTTTTCACACAATTTCGGAGTCGCGTTCCCATTCTCTTCTGTACGTGTCCAATACATTCCTTCTTCACGACTTCTTGATCACCGTATGGGGCAGCTTTCAAAATCCCGGAGTACGTTTTAGAATCACCGTCTCCAATGTAATTTCTGTACTGCACTCCGAATTTTTCCACTGAACGCTTGAATAGGTCGATCACTGCATCAACTTCCATTTTTCCAGAAGAACCTGAATGATTACAACTGCAATCATCTTGATGGTTTTCATACCATTGTTGATATTCTTCACTATCAAGTTTGCTTTTCCAAGTTTCGCATTGTTTGCAATAGGCACTTTTCACGAGGATATCAATTACTTTCCCAGAATAATATCCGATCAATGATGTCACTCCATACAAGGAAGTATATCCTCGCTTTTTCCAAGTTCCATCGCCGGACACGGTAAGCTTTGCAGATTTTTCGTCACCTTGGTGTTCAGCAGTCAAGTCTTTTTCTTCATGGCAAGCATGCTGAAAAAGTTTGTCGGTTGCTGTTTTCACACAGGAATGTATATTCTTCATAATTAAATCGTAGGTGGGCTGTGTTAGGAAAGCGGGCATGTCCATTAATCCACAAAATTTTGCAGCACCTTTTAACCCTAATCCAAGAACTCTCATGACAAACAAAAAACGCCGATTTATCTCATAAGAATGCTCGATAAAAGGACTAGAATTTATGCTACGAGATGGACACTGATCGCACAACAAAACAATTTTAAACCCGAGTCCTCGTTCAGAAGCAGTTTCAAATTTCACATTTCCGTTACAGGTTTTGCACTGCACAAATTCGGAGATGGCCGCGAAAACAGTAATAAAATTCAAAATTCGGTACTCAACGGACGGATCACGCGGCACCAAGATTTCCTCCTGCATTCTCATTTTTTTTTGCAGAGGCACTGAAACTGGACTTATCCGTTTCAGCTGTTTTCGGATTGAAAACATTCTTTCGTTTCTTCGCTCTTGACTTGTACACTTTCGTTGATTTTCTAAGTTCTCTGCTAGACTTCATTTTCACGATATTATCGAAGGCACAAGTACACTGATGTTACGTACCGAGAGGCACGTTTCAAGGATAAATATAATTGTTATAAATCGAAATGCTTTTAGAGAATAGAGATCTAGCATCTGATTAGTAGATATGGGCGCCTCTAAACCGTCCCATACGGGCTCGGCCACTCCTGGAAGGGATGAGGGTCTCGACAATGATACAAGTTTTATACGGATGAATGATATAACAGAGAATTTATTATAATAAAAGTACGTGAAATCAGAATGAGGAGGAAGACGGCGCTTACAATAAATACGGCGTCTTTCGAATACAAACAGAAGACTTACATTGGTAGACGGCCGGAGCTCCGGGAATATCGCGCGCTACAATTGTAGGTGTATGTAGGTGTCGCACAGACGCGGTATGGACTTTGATCTTCGTTTCGGACGTCAACTTATCGTTACACTTAAAGTTCGTATTCGCACTTAAAGTCTCTAAATCGTGGTTATCGATTGTGGATGATTCTTGATATTGATTATTGATTTTTGATATTGATTATTGATGGTTGATTGATTGAGTAGTATTATAAGTATTGAGTAATCTTGATGGTTTACTACGACCCAGAAGGGTCATAGGCACGAACTTTTAGGACGGACAAACATTTATAACGACCCGAGACTTACACGTCTACGCGAGCACCCCTGTGTAACGTCCCAAGATGACATACGAGCGGGCGTATGCATCTTATATGGCGACGCGGGAATTACGCCGCAGCGACTGGCTGAAGGCCGGAGTATTACTCCTTGATTCACCTGACGGTGGGTAGCAAGGTACTAACTCGGCTTGACAACGCTCCTCGGAACGTTGGCGAGTCGAGCGATGATTTCTGCAATTCGGCTTTTTGGAATAGGTGGTCGGAAAGGTGATTGGAATATAGGGTTATTGACTGCGGTGATTGCGACACATGAGGTGAGCTCAATACGCGAGCTTTGGGAATGCGCTGACGAGCGCGTCAGCACGAGAGTGCGAGTCAACGTCCGTTCTTGCGCGAAATAGTAACGCTAATAAATTCTATAAATTTATAAAAGTTTGGGCGCAAAGCGGGACGTAACACTGACACGACTTTACTGTTAGGCTTCTCTGCTGAGACTGACGACTACTTTTCAAATTTTGGCAACTGAGAAACATACAATAGAAAATGACAAAGGAAAGAGAGTAGGATAGACAAGGAAAGAAGGGACAGCGCCTCAGGTAGACAGCTGGTGCGCCGGTCTCCGACTGTGAGACGCGCCTCCCTAACGCGCCTTCATAAATGTGTCTATAACTTCGAAAATATTCGTCTGATTGACATAAAATTTTGAGTGTGTATGCTCCAATATATGTATATTCAGAAAATACAAAAAAAAAACGATTTTTTGAAAATTACAAGTGTATGTAAGCCCTTAATGGTAGAAAACTGAATTCATGACAGATAAATTCACGCTTTATAAAAGTACATAAGAGTTCCTAAGAGTTTTTTTGTAACATGTGTATATAATGTGCGTCTTTACGTGCCTTGAAAATATTCGTAAAATAGAGCTTAACAGCAAGGCGTGAAATAATGTAGGTCCAAGCGTATTTTATGCACTGATACTATTTTACACACACTTTCATTCATTCGGTTTTATTTTATACACACTTTCATTCATGCTATTAGTATACTTCACGCACGATACTGCCGATAACAACCGTAGCGAGGCGCCACCTGAGCCTCGCAATGAGCGCGACGTGAATCTGCCGAGTAGGTGTCAAACAGTCAAATTACGACGATAGCGAAACATCGCAATAAAACCTCAAAATGTCCGATTGCTTATAAATGATTCGGGAGTTCGAGTTTGTTTTTCATTCTTCATTATAAATTATGGAAGAAAAAGTGTTCATTGTAATTGTAAATACTATTATGCATTTAAATGATTGTTTTTTTATTCCGGGGGGCTTCGCCCCCCAAACCCCCCGCAGGGGCTCCGCCCCTTGACCCCACCGGGGCTTCGCCCCTGGTCCCAATTGTGGTTTCCTTTTCTTTATTTCTGCATATTAGATACACTTCTTACAAAAAATAGTATGCGATACTCGTGAGGCAAAGCGAACATTATACGCTGCGGCTCAAAATTGTCGCATGAGCCGCACTCGTACTACAACAGCACGAGCCGAAGGCGAGTGCCGCTCATGCGACAACTTCACGCTGCAGCGTATAATGTTCGCTTTACCTCACACGTATCGCAATGTACTATTTTGAAATAGAGACTTTTTAATAACGAGCCTCCGAAAGCCTTGAAATTTGTACTGAATATTTCGACAATGAATATCCCTTATTGCCAATAATTGTACGATCAAACGAGCCCCTCGAAGGCGGACGAGTTTCAACCGTGATTATACGAAGACCTCTCATTTGAAGATGATGAAATGTAGTAGCGTTAGTTATGCTTATATCCAAAAAGTTTAGAGTATGTTAAAAATTCCTGCTTTAGCGCCGCCACACCTGATTGTGGGCGATATACTATGTCTTGTCTCTTCATATAGTGAAGAGCCTATTCCTTTTTCTTATTTTCTTTATAATTTCGGGAACTTCGGATTATGAAATTTGGGAAGGAGGTAATGATTTTCGTGATTATACTAAAAGTTTTCGTATAATCACGATTGAAACTCGCCCGCTTTCGGTTTAATCTCTTTGATTTGCTTGGCCAGTTCTTCTCCGCAGAGCTAATCGTTCGGATAAGTCGCCTCCATCTCTGGCTTGACGCTCTTTTTCATTATCGGTATTGTTAATGAGTTTTTGCCAACGGAGTCTTGGTAAAACACGCTTGTAAATAATTTTCCTGTGTCGCATAGAAGTTTGATAAGTTTCATCCGATCGACTTTGTTTTTAGAGTCGTCGATTAAGAGAGATACTGTTGCCCACAACGGCAGTGCCTATGAATTTCTGCATCTGGAATAAGTGTTCTTGTCTCTTCCTTGCAATGTCTGTCATTGCCGCTCTAATTTGTAAATTCACTTTTGGGGGTTCTGTATGCATCTCTCCATTGCAAGGGTATTCTTTTGTTACTTTTATTCTGTTTTTCTGAGATAACCGCTATTTCATTTAAATTTGTCAACAATTTTTAAGGAGATTAAGAATGTTCTCTCTTTTTGAGATTCTTCATCCTTCTGAGTTTTCCTTGCACAAGACGAGAGATCCGGCAAGTCTCCCGCCCTCGATCTTCGTCCTGCTAATTGAAGTTTTCCGTATTTGTATATTTTTCGAAAATACAAATTTACCTTTTTGTACCTTGCAATTAATCATAATTCCGCGCTCATATGGAGCTTGCTGGAACTTATAATTCCGTTCCCCTTATTGGATGGCAAATTTTATGTGGAACTTACCCTCTATTTTTCGTATGGTCAAATTCTATTCTAACAGATCAAACTCTTACTGAGGTCCATGTGGGACCTGTCGATTGTACTTTATGTAAGAGAACAAATTCAATTTCTGTTGTAATTACCTGAATCTTTCTCAGTCGAAGACTTCACTGCCTGATGTTCCACGTATCTCTGCGCGACAAAGTCGGTACCTAATTTCGTGAGGTTATACGTATCTGAATTCTATTTTTTGTAGCTCAGTTTCGGTTTTTGTGTCTTCTTTTTTTTCTCTCCTCTGAAGCAAATTGAGTACGTTTTCTCTTTTTGTCCTTTCCCATTGATATTTGGCTTTCAATAATTATGGTAACTAATTATTGAATGACTCTACTGTACAACGAAAAGATGTGAAGAGACAGGACAGATAGCGCCCTTAGCAGAAAGTGGTGGCACCGAAGCAGGTGCTCTAAAAGTTATAGATATGAGCTACTCCATCCAGTCGTCGAGAACGAGACGTCGTAGTATAATTGCATATTTTCATTATCATACTAGACTAACAACTCAGCTACCTTAATTTCATCATTTCCGCTGTTCATCTCCTGCCTCGTTACTGCAAGTTGTATTCACCAAAATATAATACGTGGTAACCAGATTGAGACTTCGCCAAGGTTTGCCGAAAATCGAGAGTTTCAAAATATACATTTTTCACATCACTGGTATTTTATCGGTTAGAAGGAAAATTTTTTCATTTTGATTTTACCTTAGGGATATACACGCACGTCCGCAGTTTTAATAAACATAATTTTGAATCTTTCACGCATTACAACTCGAAAATTTCTAAAGTTTCATGTTCTCGTCTGAACAATTCTGATCACTCTGGATTCAGGTTTATATCCATCATCAGTTTCGTATTAATACTTCTCAACATTTCGTCATTTTAACTATGATTCCACTGATTTTATGAGAACCACCAGAGTACACTATTTAGGGTGACCCTTTAATTTTTTTACGTTCGTCATGACACTGAGCATATTGACAGTGTTGAACATTGATGTTTGAAGTTCAAATTCAATTATACGGACGTTGAGATATTTGTATGCATACACTGGGTATAAGGCCCTGTTTACGTTCAGACAACAAAATTGGAGTTTGTGCTGATAAATTTCGAGTACTGAGGGCTCTGTATTGACCACAGAGTGAAGTATGTGAGCAAATTTCCTCTTCGAATCGTTTTAGCACTGGCTCATGTGTAAAATGTCGACGGGTCTACCCATAGATACATGTATTTACTCAGGTGGCCATTATTGGAGGCTGGGGCGAATTCTTCCCGGGCCAGATCTCAAACTACCACCAATCGATTTAAAAAAACGTGCTGTAATTATTTCAAATTTCACATTATTATTTTCCCCATGAGCAGCCAACATATTCATCAGAATTACATGGTTTTTTACATTCTTCACAGTTGCAATTTTATTGACGGAATCAATTATGGGTTCAATCATTTGAAATGTTCAAAATATAGTCTTTGAAAATATTGCTTTGTGGAAATTCTCTTGTTCTACTCTCCACATTCTGTATGAATTATTCTATGTGAATGAAATTGGTCCATTTCTTTGGTTTCCCGTAATATTGCTCGTTGGAATTGAAAATATATGTTTATCGATGGTTTTCGGACTTCTTACAAAATTGATTCAAAAGATGTTAGTATTTATTGCGATGAAAGAAATATTATTTTATATGTCCTCGAGCGCGGAAATGTTTTCGAAGATTCCAAATTTATCAGGAGTATGTGAAAACTAATGCAGTCGCTTGAAGTAAAAATGAAAATTGGGCAAGACCGCGTTTCTACAGAGGCAAATATGTCACCAATAAATCCACACGAGCAAATCGTCAAGAGCTTACAAAGAGTTCGTAATGTTATCGAGACGGAACTTTTTCCTATCTAAATTTATACTCAAAAACTATCGCTGAATAAATTGTCATCCGCTCAATTCCCCGGGGTCTCTACTGTGCCTTGCACGATGGTCACTGGAAAAATCATACCAGTCTGAATCCAATTTGCGCACCACCGTCACAGAGTGAATGATCACCGTCGGCGAAGACGCTATGTAAGTATTTCTTAAACTCTACACCACGTAAATCGTCACCGCATTAACTCTACACGACCAAACTGTCACCGACCTAACGCGTCATTGCGAAACTAACATGGGCTCCATTGTACACTCCAAAACTGTCACCGTACAAGCGCGATATTTCACGAACTAACATTTTTTCAAACTCTATGGGCGCGTTCTTTAATTCATCTTTTTATTTTTTTTTCATCGTCGCATCTCTTTTATTTCAATGTGTTGGATAGAGAGAGAAAGATAAAAAGCCGAATAAAAAAACGCACCCATATAGTTTGCAGAATTGTGAGTTTGTGAAATAACGCGCTAGCACGTTGACGGTTAGAGCGTGACAGTTTTGCTTCGTGACAGATATGCCATGTACACTTTAGTTTCGTTTCAGTTGCGCCGTGACAGTTTTGAACGGTGTCAGTTGAATCGTGTACAATTCACACACGTGACAGTCGAGCAAAGACAAATGTGGCCCGTGTCAGTTGTTCCGGATTTGATTAAGCCAGAGACGATTCATATGTCGACAGTTTTGCCTCATGACAATTCGATCGTATACTGTATAGACGTGTGAGAGTTTAATCGTCAGTATTCAATTTGTGGAAGGTTTGGTAATGTGTTGTTTGACTCGTGACAGTTGTGCCACGAAAATTCCTCGAGATTTTCGTATGACGGTGACAGTTGGGCCGTGACAGTTTTGCAGCGACAGTTTTGTCTCTGTAGAAACGTTGTCCTGCCGAAAATTGCCCGAAAGGTTTTATAATTGTAAACCAATTACAAGAGTTCAGCGTCGTTGAGAAAAGTGACGTTCGTTGTGGAATAATTGCAGGATTTTTTAAATTCCTCTTGGGCTTATTTAAACCCGTTGAAAAATTGATCAGTCTGTGAATAATAATCACACCAATACACACATAGCATATATATACACACGCTATATAACCTAGTACGGTTGGATATTTCATGCACCGACCGACAAGAGTCAGCAAACTCCTTTCATGGAATACCTAAATCGGAGAGTGGTTCCCGTAGACCATCGAGCGTTATAACCCTTGCTTCTCGTCTCTTTCCTCTCTCTCCTCCTCTCTTCAATGAAGGTACGAGAGGTTAGGATTGCGGCTCGTTCGCCCTCAAATATAGCCACAGATGACTATGCTCAACTTCCATAATTTGCTGGAGCTCACGGTCGTAACCCAGTATCACTATTATCCGCTAAAATTGAGATCAAGAGACGCGGCAGCGTCTCGACGCCAAGTATTGACTGAATACAAGACCAATGAGTAAGTGATGATGATGACAAAGGGGTAAGAGAAAAAGAAAAAATTGAACTTGGTATTCACGTATGGCAGCGTTTTTTGCTGGATACTTGTAACTTTCTGATCGACATTTACGGAAATTTAAATCGAGCTGTCGTCGTTGTACAAGACAGCTGTATAAAAAAAAATAACTCAGATTTATCGTTTAACTTTCTTGCATTCTTTGAGAATCACAAATCCTCGTTCATACCGTAGGGTTTTGAAATTTTTCTTCCTCATAGCAAATTACTATGTTTGCGTACAACTTATAAAATGATGTTTCTTTCGTTTTTATTCAGAAAAGTAAAAATATTACGATATCTGAATACTTTAATAACGGGTTAAATGGAATTGCCCAAAATATTCATACTGGGAAGAATCTCTGCGAAGGTATTGCCCGTGTTGATGAATTCACGATTGCTAAGAACGACAAGCCTCTTTTGAAAAATTTAAAATTTTTAGATAATCTCAACCCCTTGGGCGTTTCCGGCAATATACGGTTTTAAACATTGCATAACCCATGCCAAACTATTCGTATACATTTTCTCAATCCAATATCTCAGCATTTTCGAAAGACAGAGTTGCTAGTCTTGAAAATTGCAAAATTTGTTCCCACATTGAGACAAATGTATACAATGGGTATAGTCGATTAGGAACACGTAATTACTTTATACTTTCTGCAGCTATTTGTACTCTTCTATTAATTTTTGACCATATGTTCTGAACAATAATACGAACAATAAACTATGGTTGCGACAGTAACAAGAGCATTATTATACCGTTTTTAACCGTGCGTTTCTCTCGTTAAGGGGACCAAGTCGGCGTCAATACTCTTTGCTGTCAAAAAAGAGCCTCATTTTGGCCATCCACACATATAGCGAAAACACACGCAAATCACCCATAGGGAAAAAAAAGATCGTGTGCAACATGGGCTAGAGATACGTCTCTTGTCCCACGTGGTTGCGGCCCTCGCTTCGTTCGTTGCGGCGAACTTCACGCTCGACAAAAAGACTTATCTCTGACCCTAGATGCATAAAATACTCTTAGAGCTCCAAAATTCTAGTTTTTACATATTTTGATCAAAAATTTTTAGGAGCTACGGGTCTTACGAAATTTTAAGGAATGGCGCGACAGAAAATTTTTGCGAATTCTCCACGTTTTTATTTTTAGTCCACGGGCTCGGAAAAAATTGTTCAGCTGAACCAATGCATGGAGCAGGTAGCCTGTTTATGCGGCTTTTATTCTCTTTTTTCGTTTTTTCTCTACGTCAATTTCTCACGGAGATATCCGACTTTGAATGAAAAGGGATCCTTTTGACTTTAACTACACTGTTAAAAAAATCTGTATTGAAATTAATATACATGTGTAGGAAGTTTTTTTGCAGATACCGTGCATGAAATTTTAATTTCAGTATTGAAAATTCATGGACCTGAATTTGAACAATAAAAGTGTGGAGTTGAATTTGAAAATACTGATGTATTTGAAAAATCATATACATACCATTGAAATTTTAATTTTAGGTATGTTATTATTCAAAAAAATCACATGACATGTCTGAATTTTATATTCATTTCATTTAAATTACGTTACCGTAACTAAATTAATTGTTGTTAAACATGTTATAAGAAATATATAGCCCCTGCAAATCAATTTAATATGCATAGTTTACTGGCCCTAAAAAGAGATTCATAGAAAAAAAAACAAAATTCTGCACAAAAAGTCCGAACTAATTTTTCTCTGAGACCCGGAATCGGACCCTTAACTCTACCTACCATCCTACCTATCTACCTAACCCGCTACCTATTACGCTATCGACTACTTATGAAGTCCTTCGACTTGTATGATATATGAATGCTGGAGTGCCGAAAATATAATAGTATATGCTTTTGAATGAGCTATAAACCATGAAAGTTGGTTTTTTGATTCGCGAATTCAAATCCCCTGATCCCTCATAAGATAAGTGACCCCTCATAACTTAATTTCGAAGCCGCTAACCTCTCATAAGTTATATAAACCCTCAACACTGGTTTGAATAAAACCGGGACCTCTCATAAGTAAAGTGAACTCTCATTACTTAATTTCGGAGCTCCCAACCCCTCATAAGTTATGTGGACTCTTAAAACTTTATTCCAGAATACCTTATCTCTCATAAATGACCCTTCATAACTTAATTGCAGAGCCCCTGACCCCTCATAAGTTATGTGAACCCTTAAAACATGTTTGATTAAATCAGTGACTTCTCATAAGTTAAGTGACCTCTCATAACTTAATTTCGGAACCCCTGATCTCTTATAAGTTATGTGAACTCTCAAAACTTCATTCCAAAATACCTGATCCCTCATAACTTAAGTAACTCCTCATAACTTGAGTGGCCCCTCATAACTTAAGTGAACCCTCATAACTTAAGTAACCCCTCATAACTGAAGTTACTTCTCATAACTTAATTTCGTGACCGCTGACCCCTCCTAGGTTTTGTAAAGCCATAAAATTAATTCCAGGATTCCTGATCCCTCATAAGTTAAGTGACTTTTCATAACTTAATTTCGGGACCCTTGACTCTTCATAAGTTATGTGAACTTTCAAAACTGTATTCCAGAATACCTGACCCCTCATAACTTAAGTGAATACTCACAACTTAAGTAATCCCTCATAACCTTATTTCTGACCCCTCGTAGGTTATGTGAAGCCACAAAATTCAATTCCAGGATTCCTGACCCCTCATAACTTAAGTAACCCCTTATAACTTAATTTCAGAGCCCCCGACCCTTCATTCGTTATGTAAATCCTTAAAACTGTTTGAAAAAAACCGTGACGCTCTCATAAATATTCTTTTTTATATTCAATTTGAAGACATTTTTTACCGTGATTGATTGTAATTTTAAGACATGAGTGTATTAATTTCCAATAATGTATCTTAAAATTGCGAAAAAGTATATAAAAACCATTTTCATATACGGGGATATTAATTTTCAATGTTCACTCTTTTAATTTTAATATACAAATATTGAATTTAAGACAAAATTGTTGCCTTTCCAATACTACGTATATTAAATTTCAAATAGTATATCAAAATTGATATTTCTCCTCTAATTTACTATGCATGTATATTACATTTTAAATAGTGTATTGAAATTAATATCTCTTCTGAAATTTACTATACATGTATATTTCGTTTCAAACAGTATATTGAAATTTCAAATAGTACATTGAAATTAATACATCTCCTTTAAAATTACTGAACATGGAATATGAAATTGCATTTCATACAGCGCCTCGTCGAACCTGCTGCTTTTATTGGCCATTTCTTGCAGTGCGAAACTTTGACCCGGCGAAACCTTTGTGACTAAAACTGCAGTATAAGCTTCCGAATTAAATTACACTGTGTGACCCTTTTCAGGACTGAAAATATTCTTGACAAACCTTTTCCAATTTCGCAAAATAAAGCGCCCTTCTTCAGACTAACAGAATCATATAGATTTGATTTGGATTTGTGATTTGAGTCTTATAATTCTTAATTGGTTATTATTATTCTTATCTATTATATTATATTATTTATGATTCTTCTTATTATTTATTAAAATTTATTATCATTTCACGTTAAGGCGTGGTTTTACACATTTAATTTTCCCCCCAAATGCGGAACCTGAATCACTGCTTTCCCTTCTAACAATAAATGGTGTAAATGTTGCAATCTCACCCAGCTTGCCTTGAACACTGCAAGTTGGAGGCCTTTACCAGCGCATACTGCAGTTGATCCAACAAATCGAGGTATTCTATTTTCAAGGTTATTTTACTTGTTGAAATAATATTGTGTATTTAGCCGAATAATTGGGTAAATTTGGATGTGTTATTTCCATTATTCATATCAATTACTTATTTTTATAGGTTATTCCATATCTATAACCTTTTAAAGTGAGAAAAAAGTTATGCCTCACGTAAAAATTTCAAGAATACAAAAATGTCGATCTACTTTTTCCTACGTAAACCCAGAAAAAAAATACTCCCACTATGTTTCATGGCATAGAATTGTCGTTTCGTAACACAGAATTTTTGTAAATTTTTTGAGAATTTCAAAAATGGGCGTTTTTTCCGTCAATAATCAGGTTTGGTCAATTTTTCTTGAGATGCCGGCTGGTCCAAGAAATTTGAAGTATGTTTTTTGATAGACTGAATAACATGAAAAATCATGGAACAAATTGTAGGGGGTCAGGGTCAAACACCTCTGAGTTGGTGTGGACTGCCTCATCCTAACTAATATTATAAATGTGAAAGTTTGTATGTTTGGATGTTTGGATGTTTGAGGGTTTGAATTTGTGCGGCTCGGGCGTCTCAGGCGGCTCGGGAGCTACGTGCCCTCGCGTCGCGGAGCTTAAGAGGATTGAGCGAGCTATGCGTCATGCACCTGAAACGCTGAAGCAGGCGGATAATCGATTTACTTTGCTTTTGTTACTTTTCTCTGATTTTTGTTTTTAGTGACAAATTTAGACGTAGCAAAAACAATAAGGTTTACTTTCTCGATTTAATGAAATTTCCCCCCCGAATCTGCTCCCGAAATCTGCCCCCGAAAGGTTTTTGAATGATACTTAGAGCATGAGTAAGGTAAACGGCCCAGTTGCTGACGCTTTCAGAGCCGCGGTGTTGGATTCCTGCTATTTGTTCGTGCGTGATATAGCCAAACCGAAAACTAAAGGTTTCAACATATGCATTAAAGGCCCCCAAACGAGATTCACCTATCGTAAAAGTAAAAAAATCGGAATTTATTAATAAAATCATTGTTTAAATAGCGCTTTTCTACTGCCGGGGTTCCTGACACTGAAGCCACGCCCATGTCCTAGTTTGTGACCCCTGCGTTGTACACTGTAAAAAATTTCTTTCTGAAAATTAATACACCGGTGTAGGAATTTCGAATGCATAAACCGGATATGAATTTTCATATGAACATGCATCAGGAAATCAAGATGCTCGTTATTCAAAAATGATGCACAGTGTATTAAATTTCATATACACCTTCGTTATTTATATAATGAATAGATATTATTTTTCAAAACTTGTAGTGGTTCAATTAATATACAAGAGTATTGTTGTTTTCAAGATGAAGTTTAATAAAATTGCTGTATTCGGTTTAAAAAAAATACATTACTTTCGTATATTAAATGAATCAAACGGTGTTTTTAAAAATCGCAAGTGGTATATTAAATTTCATATACATATTCCGTGAGTATTTGATCACAGGATATTATTTTTAAAAATTTGGTATTGTCTGGTTAATATACAAAAGTATTGTTATTTTCACGATGAAATTTACGAAAATTGCTGTATACGGTTAGAAAAAATACATTACTTTTGTATATTAAATTAATCAAACTGTGTTTTTAAAAATCGCAAGGGGTATATTAAATTTCCTATACCACCGTGTATTAATATTCAAGTCACGGTATATTAAATTTCATGTACCACTGTATAGTAATTTTCAAGTCACGGCATATTAAAAACTATATTGATTCATTTATTCTTATAGGAATTTCGTTCATGAAATTTACTGAACGAAGAAATGTTGAAATTAATATACGCAAGTATATGAAAATTACGTTATCGTAGCTGTAATTAATTGTTGTTAAACATGTTTTAAAAAATATTTTGCGCTTGCAAAATAATTTAATATGCATAGTTTACCGGCCCTAAAAAGAAATAAATAGAAAAAAAAGAAAAATCGGCGGGAATTGACCGATCTATTTTTTCTCCCTGACGGGGAATCGAACCCTCGACCCTGCCTACCATCCTACCTATCGCTCCTAACTACCTAACACGCTACCTATTACGCCATCGACTACTTATGAAGTTCCTCTACTTTTATGATATATGAATGCTGGAGTGCCGAAATAGTACATTACGATACGAGTGCGATGAACTTTTTCTGACGAGTGTGAGTTTGCAGCATGAGCCGAAGGCGAATGTTCAAAATTTTATTGCTCGAGTGCCTAAAGTGAACACTTTACGAAAGGAGTGAAATAAAATTAATAATATATGCTTTTGAATGTGCGATAATCCATGAAACTTGATTTTCGGATTTCTGAATTCGAATCCTCTGCCCCCTCATAATTTATGTGAACTTTATTCCAGAATACCTGACTACTCATATCTTAAGTGACCCCTCAGAACTTAAGTTACCCCTCATAACTCAATTCCAGAATTCGTGACCCCTCATAATTTAATTGACCGCTCATAACTTAAAACTTAATTCCGGGATTCATTTATGATTCCCTCATAAATGAAGTGACCCCCGTGCATAACTTAATTTCAGACCCCCTAATCCCTCATAAGTTATGTATACGTTCAAAACTTTGTTGAAAAAAACCGTGACCTCTCATAAGTTAAATGACCGCTCATAACTTAATTTCGGGGTCCCTGACCCCTCATAACTTAAGTTACTCCTGATAACTTAATTTTGTGACCGCTGACCCCTCTTAGATCATAGAGAGCCGCAAAACTTGATTCCATAATTCCCGACCCCCTCATAAGTTAAGTTACCTCTCATAACTTAATTTCGTGGCCCCTGATCCCTCATAAGTAATGCGAACGCTCAAAACTTCATTCCAGAATACCTGACCCCGCATAACTCAAGTTTCCCCGCATAACTTAAGTTACCCTTATAACTTAAGTTCGCGACCCCTAACCCAAAACACATCTAAGAAATATACAAGACCGGTTTTTAATATTCATAGCGATATAGGTATTAAATTTCCAAAGTGGCTGTATTAATTATGAAATTAATACACCGGCTTCGCCAAATTCAAATCAACCTAGTAATTTTACTATGGCAATTTTTAGAATTCTATCATAGGTTTTGGTTTTTAATACACCGTTGCATAAATTTCCATAAAACTGATTGGAATATTCTGAACAATGCTGTAATTTTTTGTTCCCGATTGCGAGTAAATTCCAAAAGCGCTCATGTTGTAATTTTCAAGCACCGGCAACGAAAATTCCTATTACTTTGTATATTAAAAAGTAAAACAAATCAAAGGAATATACAAGACAGGTTTTTAATATTCATAACGGTATATTAAATTTCAAAAGTCGCCATATTATTATGAAATTAATACACCGAGTTTGAAATATAAAAATCGACATAGTAATTTTACCGCGATGATTTTTAAAATTCCATCACAGATTTTGACTTTTAATATACCCTTGCATAAATTTCCAAAGGACTGATTGGAATATTCTGAAGAAAATTGTAATTTTTTGTTATCGATTCCAAGTAAATTCCAACAGCGCTCGTGTTGTAATTTTCAAGCACCGGCAACCGAAATTACTATTTCTTTGTGTATTAAAAACCAAAACACATCTAAGAAATATACAAGACGGATTCTTAGAATTCATAACGGTATATTAAATTTCCAAAGTGGCTATATTATTATGAGATTAATACACCGAGTTTGGAATATAAAAATCCACATAGTAATTTTACCATGACGATTTTTAAAATTCCATCGCAGGTTTCGACTTTTAATACACCCTTGCATGAATTCCCAAAGGACTGATTGGAATATTCTGAAGAAAATGGTAATTTTTTGTTACCGATTGCAAGTAAATTCTAACAGCGCCGTGTTGCAATTTTCAAGCACCACCAACGAAAATTTATATTACTTTGTGTATTAAAAAACAAAACACATCAAAGAAATATACAAGACAGGTTTTTAATATTCATAACTTTGTATTAAATTTCAAAAGTCGCTATATTATTATGAAATTATTACACCGAGTTTGGGATATAAAAACCCACATAGTAATTTTACCATGATGATTTTTATAATTCCATGACAGGTTCTGACTTTTAATATACCCTTGCATGGATTTCCAAAGGACTGATTGGAATATTCTAAAAAAAATTGTAATTTTTTGTTACCGATTGCAAGTAAATTCCACTAGCGTTGTGTTGTAATTTTCAAGCACCAGCAACGAAAATTTCTATGACTTTGTATATTAAAAACTAAAACACATCTAAGAAATATGCAAGACGGGTTATGAATTTCCATAGCAGGGGTGCATGACTATAAAATTAATATACCGGATTTGTAATTTTTTAATACAGAAATAACAAAGTTTAATGCCAGTATATTAATTGTAATGAAAATTGTAGGAAATTTATTTTAATACACCCAGTTTGTAAAATTAATATGAATCGACATTGTGAATTCGCGATTTTTTTTTTACAGTGTACCGATTTATGACACTCGTGGTGCAATTTATGACACCTGCACGTCACCAGTTACTGACGCTAACCTTTAAAAATGTTCACAAATGATAAAGGTTTCATTATTGTATATTTTTTTACGTTTCTTCCGTTCATAATAACTAATATTCTTTTCTTTGAATTGTTTTTTTACAGTAAATTAGAATAATTGAGCAAAGAATATTGTTTGATGCAACAGGTGACGAATCGAGGCTCAACAACAGGGGCACAACCTCAATTATATGACCCAGTTGTTGCCACCGCGAATTCCAATAGATACCTAACCGAAAGTTTAATTATTTCGTTTGGTTTACTTGCATGACGATCAAAATTCACAATATGTTGCTTGTCGTAGCTTGTGGGTTTCGTCTAGGACTACCGCTGCGGAGCCACTGAGACGCGTGCCGTACTATTCATTGGTCCATTTCCAATTTTAATATTTAATTGAAAAGGTGTATCTCTTCGATAATTGAAAGTAAAAAATTCTGTTCAATTAGCAGGTAATTGGCTAATTATTCGACAACAACTGTATTTATGGCAATCAAAATTGAGCCGTCGGTGTCACAATCTGGGACAGTGTCAGTAACTGGGCCGTTTACCTTAGGTACTAATAAAATGATAAGATCCTAAAAGTTTTAGATCCTTATCTCAATTGGTTATTGAGAAAAAGTAAAATATGTAAAAAACAGAAGAAAAATTCTTTCTCAGGATTGACCAAACCGATTGATCTATGTTCGATATTCTCGTGAATAATTCTCCTTAATTTACTCTGTGAATGCTAGCGTAAAAACTCGTGAGCGAGCGTCGAGAATATTCCGTATAATTTCGTGTAACTTCTTTCGCGAATTTCTTATATCTCATTCGTTCGTCAACATACAACCAAACATACGCCATATTTATACGTTCGTAGAACTATACTCACACACAAACACACTCAACGACATATTCAGAATGTTGGAACGCGAATCACAGCAATCAGTTTCTCTCTTGTAACGATTGAGCGAGGATCTCGATCTCCGAACCTCGTCATCGTATTATCACCGATTAATATAATAAATAATTAAGTTCCTTTTCGCATTAAACCAGTTGTGAGATCTTTTATTCTCTCCAATCCTCATCTCCTCTTATCTATTCGCAACATTTTGGTCCTTCGAGCCGGATTGGAGTGGATCCACGATCGAAAAAACACAATTTAATTTCTCAATTATACAACGACGAAGCTTTCGTCAGTCACACGGACATAGTCTCACTCGTGTTCACATAAACGTGTCACACCAGTGTTAGTGCGCTGTAAAACCAGTACGCGAGTGTTAGTCGAGTCTCGCTCGTGTTCATACATCCGTATCGCGTCCGTGGTAGTGCGCTTGACAATCACTGCGCGAGTGCTAGCTAACATCACGATCGCGTTCACACAAACGGGTCGCGTTAGTGTTGGTGCGCTCCAAATTCACTACGCGAGTGTCAGCTGTGTCTCGTTTCGCATCGCGGTCGCGTATATATCGGTGTGCGTGCGTGTGCGTCTATACGATACCCTCTTCTCGGTGCTCGTGCATACGATATAGATTCGTCTCTCTCGCCAAGCAGCGTGCTGCCGCGCGCTTTGCATCTATCTCATGCTCGTCGCCTTCGCGCGCGCTCATCTTCGCCCCGCGTAGCCCTGCCAGTTCTTTCCCGCGTCTCGCGAACTTGGACCAGTTTCACAATAACAATTCAAGGTCTCTTTTTGATAATTGTGGTCCCCCGCATCAAGCAAGCAATGCAGGCGCGAATAGAAAAGCAATACAAGCTCTCTGGGCAAATCTCTCGCACCACTGAGAACATCAGAAAGCTCGGGCAAGCCAATATTACTCAAGGCGTGCTCGAAGCTCGAATCCAGGCACTCGACGAAAAATGGACCCAATTCAAGGAGACTCACGATCAAATGGAAGATACTGCAGCTCAAGAAGACCTTGAAAAGCAATACTTTAAGGATGATTTATTCTCAATCACCGAAGAAATCTATCTTACGCAAAAGGGAACGACACTCGATTGGCTTCGGGTTTTCACTGAGAGATCTCGCGAAGCACCGAGAGATAACTCTGTTTCAACGGTGCGACAATCACTGCCAAAAATTAACATTCCAAAATTTTCGGGAGATTTTACCGAATGGCTCAACTTTCGCGATCTCTTCAAGTCTATGGTGATTGAAGCTCCGTTGACACCTATCGAACGAATGCACTATCTTAAAACTAGTCTGACAAAGGAAGCCGCCTCGCTGATCGCCTCGGTGCCATCCACTGCGGACAATTTCGACACCGCTTGGCAGCTCCTCTCCTCTCGATACGAAAAAACTCGCTTACTAACGAATGCTCAAATTGCGAGCATTTTTTCACTTCCAGCGATGACCTCTGAAACATCTTCTGACCTGAAGGTCATTCACAACGGAACTTCCAATGCAATCGGAGCATTGAAAGCCTTAGGGCGTCCCGTCGAACAATGCGACGATTTCATCGTTTACTTGACAGTTCAGAAATTAGATAAACAATCGCGGCGTGAATGGGAAGCCTCCATCGGAGCAAAAAAGGAACCATCAACCTTTAAGGAACTGCAATCTTTTCTCGAGAATCGCATTTGCTCCATCGAAGCTCTCGAAGGAGCAATCAAGCCCCGTGAAGGTTCCACATCCGCAAAAAACGGGCCTGCGAACTCTTCTCGAAATTCCAAAAAACAATCTATCTCGTCGTCGCATCAAGGAGTGAAGTCTCACCCCTCGACCAGTACTTCAACTAACCAGAAATGCACCTTATGCAACGAAAGACATTTCGTTCTCTTCTGCGAAGCATTCCGCACAAAAACGGTTGATGACCGCAAGTCGTTCGTGCTCGATAAGAAATTATGCCTAAACTGTCTTGGGAATCATTTTGTGCGCGATTGTCGTTCTCAAAAAACGTGTCAAGTCTGTAAGAGCAAACATCACACGAGTCTCCACGATTCTTACTCGTCATCTCCAACGACCCCTACTTCAATCGGCGCTCAGCAATCAACTGAGAATCCAACCCTCTCAGCATCAACACAACTCGCGACTCACAACGCGAGGGTCCCAAGAGCAGCCTCAACACGCGTTCTCCTCGCTACTGCCTTAATTCACATTTCGACTTCAAGGTACGACAAACTTTTAGTGCGCGCGTTGATCGACCAAGGGTCCGAAGCAACGTTTATTTCCGAATCGCTCGCACAACGAATGAAATTACCGCGATCTTCCGCGTCGGTAATCATCACCGGTATTGGAGCCAACGCCGCTACAACTTCACGAGGTTCAGTCTCGTTCGTGATAGCATCTCGCGTAAATTCGGACTTTAAGTGCCGAGTGAACGCCCTCGTTCTTCCAAAATTGACTGCCTATCACCCATCCAGCCTCATCTTGACGTCACAATGGGAACATCTTGATGGGCTCTGCTTGGCTGACCCCGAGCTTTCATCAACACGTCCTATTGACCTCCTACTAGGGGCTGATACTTACGCACAACTAATTCTTGACGGAGTTCGCAGGGGAACCGCCAATACTCCAGTGGCTCAAAACACGCAATTAGGCTGGATAATCTCTGGCCCAATCGCGTCACACTCGCCGAGCTGTTCATCAGTGAATAGCATGCAAATTTCGCTCGATACGACTCTTTCTTCGACTCTCCAACGCTTCTGGGAGCAAGAAGAGATCGCAACGCCGCTTCCAACTGCTCTACCAGAAGACGCTGAGTGCGAAAATCATTTTCTCGCAACCCACTCCCGATCACACGATGGGAGATATACAGTACGTCTACCTCTAAAGAAACCCCTCGAATCTCTAGGCGACTCCTTCATTCCGGCTACAGCAATGCTACGACGAATAGAACATCGCTTCTCACAGGACACGAAATTCTTCGACGAATACTCCGCCTTCATGGCAGAGTACGAAAACTTAAACCACATGGAAATCGTCTCAGCATCGAGCACAAGGCCAAAAACATGCTACTATCTGCCGCATCACGGTGTACTACGAGACTCGAGCACCACTACCCGGCTTCGCGTGGTCTTCAACGGATCGCAAAAAACCCACGCGGGGCATTCTCTGAACGACCATCTTCACGTAGGCCCGAAAATTCTACCAGAACTCGTCAGCATCTTGCTTCGATGGAGAACACACGCAGTCGTGTTCTCTGCTGACATGGAGAAAATGTACAGGCAAGTCCTAGTGCATGAAAAAGATCGCGATCTTCAACGAATTTGCTGGAGAAGGGACTCTTCCCTGCCAGTCAATACTTACCGTCTCCGCACCGTCACGTATGGCCTCACGTGCGCTCCATTTCTCGCCATACGAGTGCTTCATCAACTTGCCCATGACGAAAGGGATCGTTTCCCAATTGGAGCCTCGGCACTTCTAGCTGACGTCTATGTTGACGATGTCTTATCGGGCTCTGACGACATTGACTCTGCCTTGAACAAGCAAAACGAATTAATCGAGTTGCTCAAGGCGGGCGGCTTCGCTCTTCGCAAATGGACAGCAAATACTCCAATGCTTCTTGAGCATCTTCCGCTCGAGGTCAGAGCAACTACTCCTGCGATCATTTGGCAGCCGGAAACCTTTCACATGCTGGGGCTATCGTGGCAATCGAGCAGTGATTCGTTTCTCTTCCAGTTAAAATCCACTGAGCTTCAGCATCCTTTAACCAAAAGAAATGTACTGTCTTACACTGCTCAACTCTTCGACCCGCTTGGATGGCTCGCCCCAGTAACTATACTCGCTAAAATCTTTATGCAGTCCTTATGGCTGCTCAAGCTTGAGTGGGATGAACCCTTGCCCGGGGAGCAAGCTAAGCATTGGATCGAAATCTACTCAGATCTACCTGCAATTTCAAACTTCCGCATTCCTCGATGGCTTGGACTGAAATCGACGCTCCAGACTGTCGAACTTCACGGATTTGGAGATGCTTCGCAGCGTGCGTACGCTGCCGTAGTCTATTTACGCGTTACTTGCGAGGAAAATTCTTCAGTCGTCCTCGTATCATCGAAAACCAAGGTTGCACCGGTTAAACAAGTGTCGCTACCGCGATTGGAGCTCTGTGCCGCTAATCTCGTTACTCGACTCGCAAAAAATGTTCTTGCAATGCTTGACCTTGACTGTCCGGTACACCTTTGGTCTGACTCGACGGTTACGCTTGCATGGATTCGCGCTCACCCCACCAGGTGGACAACTTACGTCGCAAATCGTGTCGCTGATATCCAACTCGCTCTCCCAAATGCGATCTGGCATCACGTCGAATCAGCAAGCAATCCAGCAGATTGCGCATCGCGAGGAATTCTTGCATCGGAGCTGCAAAACCACTCTCTTTGGTGGAGAGGCCCTGAGTGGCTACATGAGGGTGCTCGCAGCTGGCCGCCCTGCCCGCAGGAACCTCTGAACGATCTCCCTGAAACTCGCCTAACTGCTCACGTCGTCGTCGCCGAAGAAAAAGACGAGCCTTATCATCTTCTCGCCAGGTACTCGAACTTGACAAGATTGCTCAGAATAACCGCTTGGTGCCGTCGTGCCATCATCACTCGAAACCGGATGATCAATCGACCCCTATCACTTACGCCCGCTGAGATCGATGCATCCCTTCAAAGTCTCATTCAAGTTGAACAAAGGCGCAATTTCAACAGTGAGATCAACTGGCTCAAATCCGGAAGAACGCTTACAAGGGGACCTCTCCTCCCACTGAATCCTGTCCTCGACGATGTAGGTCACCTCCGCGTTGGTGGTCGGCTAAAAAACGCCGTCCTTGATCCTGATGAAAGGCACCCATACATACTTCCACAAAAATCTCCGCTAACGACACTAATAATCGAGCATTCTCACAAGGAAACTCTTCACGGAGGAGTTCAACTTACTCTCGCCACGCTTCGACAACGTTACTGGGTAATCGGAGGTCGCAGTGCAGTCAAGGTCATTGTCCGCCGATGTTTGATTTGTGCTCGACACCGAGCCACTGCGGCGACTCAATTCATGGGAAGCCTCCCGAGAATTCGAGTCACACCAGCTCGACCCTTCCTTCATTCTGGAATCGATTATGCTGGCCCAATTCATCTTCGAACTACGAAGGGAAGAGGTCATAAATCTTACAAGGCATACATTGCAGTCTTTATTTGTTTCTCGACAAGAGCGATCCATTTAGAAGCGGTATCTGATTACACGACTGATGGGTTCTTAGCAGCATTTCGACGATTTGTGTCTCGCAGAGGAAAATGCGCAACGCTCAGAAGTGATTGCGGAACAAACCTTGTAGGAGCAGACGCTGAATTACGAAGGCTTTTTTCCAAAACCTTCGCCGAATCTGAGAAATTTTCGAACATACTTGCCAACGATGGCACGTTGTGGCAGTTCAACCCTCCAGCTGCCCCGCACTTCGGCGGACTTTGGGAAGCTGCCGTAAAATCGACAAAGCATCATCTTCGACGAGTCATAGGCGAACATACCTTGACCTTCGAGGAAATGACGACACTTCGAAGCTTGCTTGAACTCGCGTCCACTCCAAGCTCTCACGGACGACCCTGACGACTTGGCCGCGCTCACGCCAGGTCATTTCTTGATCGGCGAGCCTCTTACTGCCGTTCCGGAACCGTCTTTAGTCGAACTGCCACAGTCACGCCTATCAAAATATCAACTTATTCAACAAATGCAACAGCACTTTTGGAATCGTTGGTCGACGGAGTATTTGCACACTCTACAAACTCGGCAGAAATGGCAACAACCGCAAGCTTCGCTAGAGATTGGCGATCTCGTTTTGATAAAAAACGAACATCTTCCACCGACTAAGTGGCCGCTAGCTCGGGTCACCGATGTCCACTTGGGAGAAGACAACAAGGTCCGCGTCGCCACCGTGAAGACAGCGACATCATCCTTCACCCGCCCCATTGTCAAGCTTTGCCCTCTACTCAAGAGTGAAGCCCATTAAAAAAGAAAAAAAAAAGGGGAGGGGGAAAATTCTCAATTTCGTCTTGCGCCGAGGCGGGCGGAATGTTCGATATTCTCGTGAATAATTCTCCTTAATTTACTCTGTGAATGCTAGCGTAAAAACTCGTGAGCGAGCGTCGAGAATATTCCGTATAATTTCGTGTAACTTCTTTCGCGAATTTCTTATATCTCATTCGTTCGTCAACATACAACCAAACATACGCCATATTTATACGTTCGTAGAACTATACTCACACACAAACACACTCAACGACATATTCAGAATGTTGGAACGCGAATCACAGCAATCAGTTTCTCTCTTGTAACGATTGAGCGAGGATCTCGATCTCCGAACCTCGTCATCGTATTATCACCGATTAATATAATAAATAATTAAGTTCCTTTTCGCATTAAACCAGTTGTGAGATCTTTTATTCTCTCCAATCCTCATCTCCTCTTATCTATTCGCAACAATCTAAATTTTTCATATGTTTTGGGGGCTGATAAAACCTCCGAGAAAAAAAATGAAGGGCTTAATAGCTCTATAAAATCTTTGGAAACAAATTATTTTTCTTTTATTTTCAATTTTTAACCGTGATACAATTTTACCACAATTATGAAACATTTTTTTTCGAACCTTCTATATTTCACTATAACACTATGAATTTTTCAAAATCAAAAAAACGGTACGCTATAGTAAAAAAAACCACTTTTTGGCTCAAATAATGAATTTATTTATATTTTTTGAGGTTTAATTTTTCGTATTTTAACGCAAGTAGTAAGAAGCTTACTATAGCGACCCCCACTCCTATCCCCACTCCTATCCTCACTCCGCTGCCGCTCACGGAGAGCTCAGCTATGGATGTGAGGCAAGAGACGCGAGGGTCGAGGAGGCTTTATATATATGAGGTATTCCAGCTTATCTCAACCACTTTTACATGTTGAATTTTTTTATTTGGCTCAAACTTTTTTCTATTGTTGTACCTACCCACACGGAACATTAGGGCCATGGGACGTCCAATATCCATACATGGTGGATGAATGCTCCATCCCAGGGACGTCTATGAGTATCCCTATCACTGCTAAAAGAAGTGCGAAACGGCACCTGTTCTATGTACTGGGAACATCCCTTATACGTACCTTGAGACGGTTTTTAGACGGACTAGATCCCAAAAAATGACGTCTGATTTAAGTATTTAAGACGAATAAACCAGTGATCCGAAAGATGTCCAATGATCATCCATTATACGTCCCTTTATTTAAATAATTTAATCGTTATTAACTACACATTATTAATTAATTATAAACTTTGTTACTGATTATATAATATTCGGGGCCTACGAGATATCCATATTTTACAGAAAAAAAGAAAAAAAAATAGTTTTCGATTTTTCACACTGCGGTCACCCATCCAAGTATTGGATTCAAGGGGTGCTGCTTAACTTTTCTAATCTCCTACCTACCTACCTACCTACCTACACTAACTTGACTTATGAGAAACTTATGCATGTAAAAACCTTATACGATGTAGTTTGCTGATATACTTATATATCTTTGTTTCACAGGCCTTGAATAATGTATAATCGTAATGAAATTTATAATTAATGGATAATGTGTAATCAATAGCGTTTAAATTAAGGGACGTATAATAGATGATCATTAGATATCTTTTGCAATATTGGCATTCGTCTTAAATACGTACATTAAATGTCACTTTATGTGGTCTATAGGCACCTCTAAAAAATATCTAAGGGTACGTATACGAAACGTTTTCAGCACATAGAATCGCTGTCGTTTCGCATCTCCGATAGTGGTTTAAGGAATGTCCCATGGACTTCCTCGGAATGAAATTTGCATCCAACTTAAATGATTATTGGACGTCCCCTGGCTGTTAAGTTACGCGCAGAATATATTTATGGCTCCAAAAATATGTGTCGTGGACGTCGAATAAACTTCCGCGTTATCCTTCGATAGACGTAATTTGTACGTACATACGACGGTCAATCGGCGTACCCATATCACAGCTGCCCGAAATACTTAAATGTACATCTAAAGGACGAATGCTTTTGATTGGACAACACGCGATGGATCACACAGGACGTATATTGTATGTTCACACACGTACTATTTCTTAAGCTACAAATATACACAACACGGCCATCTATGGTATGCCCATAGGTAGACATTCAATAGCTCTTAATTCAGTATAGTAATTGGACATCTATTGGACGTTCCAGGTTCACGTCTATATGAAATCCTACATGGAACATCCGATAGACGTTCAATTGACGTCCTCCGAATGTGATTTTCGTTTACGAACCTGGAACGTCCAATGGATGTTCAATTACTATCCTGAATTGAAAGCTATTCAATGTCTACCTATGGACATACCATGGATGGCCGTGTTGTGTATATTTGTAGCTCAAGAAATAGTACGTGTCGTGGACATACAATATACGTCCTGTGTGATCCATTGCGTTTTGTCCAATCAAAAGTATACCATGGATGTTCAATGGATGTCCGCATTACGTCCATCGTGGATGTAGACGTGTTAAGGATCTATGGATAATAGATGGACGTCCAATGGACACTCGGTTCCGTGTGGGTATTTATGGAACTTGACTTGATTTTTTTCAAATTTTTTTACCCATACATTTGCAAGATATGATTTGTTGTTTTAAAATTACCGAAGCAGTAGCCGCGCTACTGCATCATAGCTACCACTGAGAGCCTCTGTTCTATATTGAATTAATTTAAAAAGTAATTAGTAGCATTTCTTTTTTCAACTTGAGTTGTTTTTGTTTGGCAAAATCAATCAAATTGCCGGAATAAAAGTCCTATAATCAAAATAGCTGTAATCGACGATTTTCAAGATATGACCTTTGTGAATGCAAAATTGTATGGAAATGAAAAATATTCAAAAATTCATATATTTTCACCCTTTTCGCATATCAATAGGTTTAATCCGTTTCGAGCTGATATGTTGGTGACAGAGAAAATAATATGTTCAGGCTATTAAACAATTCTGCCTTGCTCGCATGTGCTTTTTCGAACGAGCGAGGCCTTGCAGCATCTTGTTAAGTTACAATAGGTGCAATGTTGCTAATTTCGAGAAGACCCAACGCGGAAAATTTAAGTATTATGTACATCTATAATTATAATACTCGCTCGAGACACGGCAATTTGTCAGTCGCGATTTAACCGCTATATAGAGCGTAATTTAATTACCCTAAATTATAATGTCAGATCGCTCATTACGTTTGTGTGTTCAATTGCGGCGTCGGTGCGGTGTCCAGTGGTGCCGTGATTTGCAACGTCTATCGTGATAGTATCTGTGATAGCCTCATAAAGAGGCTGAAATATATACTTTGGTGGGCTCCTTTGCGCGCTATCGTGGTGGCCTATAACAGAGGCATATTAAGTGGTCGACGAGTGTTGACCTGTGTGTTCGAGAAGTTGCAGCGTCGTCGCGGTTTAGAATACCCCTGTGTCCAAGGTCTTGTCGGTGAAATTAGAAGTAAGTAGATATTGTATAAAAAATGTAACTAAAAATTTAATGTTGATCATGGATTAGCACGATTTTTAAAAATTTATATAAAAAATGAAACCAAAAATTGAATGTTGATCGTGGATTTGCACGATTTTAAAAATTCAAAAATTTACATTTTTGAAAAAAACCTCTTTGAAAATTTCAAAATATTTCACGATCAAGTGCAAGGTATTATATAAAAACTGAAACAAAGATAAAATATGGAACTTCGATTTTCACGATTTTGAAAATACAAAATTCTCCAAATTCATCATTTTTCAATTTTTTTCGGAATAATTTTTTCGTAGCCCCAAGTATACTCTTTAAAACGAATTCATAACGATTTTTCGTAATTATAATAGTTTTCAAGATATCTGAAAAATAAACTTGAAAGATTTGAAAAATGTTAAATTTTTAATTTTGAATAACTTTTCAAAAAAACCAATTTTATTTTTTCCTTTGGTAGAACTTTTTTTTTATTGTTGAATGTTGATCGTGGATTTGCACAATTTTAAAATTCAAAAATTCATATTTTTGAAAAAAACCTCTTCGAAAATTTCAGAATCTTTCAAGATCAAGGTATTATATAAAAACTGAAGCAAAGATAAAATATGGAACTTCGATTTTCACGATTATCAAAATACAAAATTCTCCAAATATATGATTTTTCAATTTTTTCCGGAATAATTTTTCGTACCCTCAAGTGTACTCTTCAAAATGAATTCAGAACGATTTTTCGTAATTATAATAGTTTTCGGGATATCTGGAAAATAAACTTGAAAGATTTGAAAAATGTTAAATTTTAAATTTTAAATAACTTTTCAAAAAAAACAATTTAATTTTTTCCTTTGGTAGATCTTTGTTTTATTGAAAACGAAAACTTCTGACCTAATTTCATCGAAATTGAAAGGAGGGTCCATTCCAACTCTTGGCCGATTTGACATGGAATGACCCACATTCATTAGTTTATCATTATTATAGGACATGGACAGTTCTACGATGAAGCGATTGAAGAAGAGGAAGCTCTCGTGGAAGCGACAAGGGCGGTAGAAGAAGAAGACGCTCTAGCGCATCAATGCAATCTCGACCGTGCGTATTCAAAATTATTTTGATATATTATTTCTCTCTGAAAATTTCAGGATCTCTTAAAATCGGTAAAAGGTATTATATGAAAAATTGAACCAAATATAAAATACGGAACTTGAATTTTCACGATTTTTGACAATTCGAAATTCTCCAAATTCATCTTTTTCAATTTTTTCGGAATATTTTTTTTCGTAGCCCCCCAAGTATGCTCTTCAAAACGAATTGAGAACGGTTATTCGTAACTATAATAGTTTTCCAAGATATTTGAAAAATAAACGTAGGAGATTTGAAAAATTGTTGAATTTTCAATTTTGAATAACTCTTGAAAAAAATAAAAATAATTTTTTTTCCTTTGGCAGAACTTTGTTTTATTAAAAACGAAAACTTTTGACAAAATTTCATCGAAATTGAAAAGGACCGATTCCAGCTCTTGGTCGATTTAATATGGAATGACCCACGTTCATTATTTCATCATTTTTGTAGGCCATCGACAGTTCTACGATGAAGCGATTGAAAAAGAGGGAGCACTTGTGGAAGCGACAAGGGCTGTAGAAGAAGAAGAAGAAGAAGAAGAGGCGCTAGCAAATCAAAGCAATCTCGACCTTGCGTATTCAAAATTATTTTAATATATCATTTCTAGGGCTTATAAAACTGTAAATATGATTAAGAGACCCTTTCACTTATAGGTAATATAACGTCAATGGATGATGTAGCGGAGAGATCATCGGGATTGTGTCACCATCCCGAAAATGTGAGAGCATTTTCAACGGTAGTGTCGAGTATTTATGATATAACCGAGATGTTTAGCAACAACTCCGACGCAGCTTGTAAGTATAAGCATACAGCATACGCCTTTTATTATTATAAAAGGTGTTCAATTTATCAAATACAATAACTCGAATAGCGGCGTACCGCCGAGCCAAAGCTGTCGAGACTGATGGTGCTATAGCTGGGCCATCGCACCTTAATTACCAGCAGGATCGTGGCATTGATAGAGCTGCAGCTGAAGATGATAACGCTCTTTCAGTGAACGAAAATGATCTCATCCTGCCTGAAAATCAGCTCGGAGAATATCCCATGGATCGGTACTCGGAGGATGAGCTCATATACGATGAGCAAAGAGCTGCTGCCGGTCGCTTCGACCAATGGTTTCAGCATTCGATGGACACGGATTCAGGTAAATAAATGCCAGAAATTTATAAAAATGATCGCGCATGCCCTCAACAACTCTAAAAATGAACACGTTGAACTTTTACGATCTTTGGTGAACCTAAGATATTAACTCAATAACTCAATAACCTCAATTAACCTCAATAACTCGAGAATTTTCCCCCGCGCAGATTTTTCGTAACGTAATAAGCAATTTTTTCAGCATTGTTAGAAGAATTTTAAGAAAAAAGTAGCTTTTCGGCCTACCCTACTGTATATAGGATTCTATTTAACTCCCTCTTGCTCTCTCTCTTATTACTGCTCTTACAATTGATGGACGTATGGCGTGAAATTGACCGGTTGTATTGACCACAGTATATTTGTCAAGTGATTCACTATTACCGTACCCAGATTAATACGAGGTACTGTAAAACTACAATATTCGATTTTAGTTCTATGACTTCAAGTCTTTTATGTCTTTTTCTATTACAGATATACAAACGGGTGTTACATGATATACATCATGCAAGATACAGCCCGATATTTTAAGCGCTTCAAGCTACGTGGCCGTGAGACAACGATGCGTATCCGTCAGCCTCCTTCAGGAACGAGCGTAATAGCATGGCTTGATGGAGCATTCCGCGATATTTCGACACATCTGACGAGTAGCTGTGAAGGGTGCGACTATGCGAGTATTTCATTCACGGTAAATAGCTTACCGCACGGCCCTGTTTGGCTTTCTTTCCGTCCGATCCGTGACTATACATTTGAAGATATTTGGCGATCAATAACAAGTGTTGCTCAAAGTACATCTTCTCTGAACATTGACGATTCCTTTAATATAGAAGTCTGTATTGTTAAAAGCGTAGCGGGTCGCGAGCGAAAAGGCTTAACGCATGAGGGGGTCGCTGAAAAATCGATTTTGAATATTCAAAGCACCGATAATTTGTCTTTACCGCGTTCACTAGTAGCAGCACGGGCATACGTTAAAAGGAGCGAGATACGCACGGGAACCCTACACAAAATATGGCAGCGTATTAGGCAAATCAACGGCTCACTTCAAAAAAAGGCGGCGCTCGAGCTCACGAGAAATACAAATGTTACAATACCACGCGCTGGTTGTAGTGTGCGCAAAATTGCTGTATATCAGAATTATTTGGCTCGAGAGGGGATCGCCATAATAGTTTTGAATTTTTGACTTTGGGCCGGCGCGAAGGTCCCTTGTTTGACGGTACACAGGTGGTTACGAATACCGCAGGCTCGATTCAACATACACTGTATATTCTGTATTATGAGCGGTCACACCATTTTCAGCCCATTTTAAATTTGCGTGGCGCCGTAAGCAGCGTAAACTTTTGCGCCACTTGTAACGCCCGTTTTCGCCGCGATCATAGGTGTTTAAAAAAGAAATGTCCTCGCTGTCTTCAAGCAACACCCTGCGAGTTAATCTCGATCAATTCAATCCTATGTGAGACGTGTAATCGTGATTTCTTTGGAGAGATATGTTTCGAAAATCATAGGGTTGTTGCAGTCCACCGTAAGGACAGGGTAAATACTGTTTGTGAGTTTCTTAAGCGATGCCGCAATTGTTTTTGCTCTATAAGACCTTTGGAGAAAAAGAAGCATATATGCGGAATGGGCTTTTGTAAAACTTGCAAATCACAACAGCTCTATAATCATCTGTTTTATGAGGTCTGTTCGTGCTGCTGACGATTCGAAAGAATATATTTATTTTCTATGTTTTTGAAACGGAGCTGTGTACAACTGTAGAGGGCGACCCATCAACGCATATCCACAAACCGAATCTCTATGTGGCTCGACGCGTCTGTACGAGGTGCTGTGATAACACCTCTATAGACGAGCCGTGCGATTATTGCGGTGATCATGAGTTTATATTTAGGGTTAATCCTGTATGTCAGCTTGTAGAGCTAGGCATGAAAAGTATCCCGAGCTTCTCACGTACATTTTTTATAGCGCATAATGCCGGTGGCTTCGACGCTCAGCTTATTCTACATTATTTTATTGAGGAAAAAAACGCAGCTCCCCTCTTCAATTATGAACGGTACAAAACATTGCAATGCGTGTTGGTAACTTTGTGTTTCTCGATAGCCTGTACTATTTCCATATGCCACTGAGTGCATTGCCAAAAGCTTTCGGTCTGAAAAGTACTGTTGCTAAAGAAACTTTCCCTCACCTATTTAACAAACGCGAAAATAAAAATTATATTGGACCGTCGCCTCCTGTAATTTACTACTCTCCTGACTCTATGCAGGCGGAGGAATGCGAGGATTTTTTGGCATCGCATAACAAGCTAAAGAGTGCCGATTATGTTTCCAATTTTTCAAACGAAATCATAAGCTATTGTGAAACTGACGTCACGATATTAAGGCAAGCCTGTGTTGTTTTTCGAAAAATGTTCATGAACAGCGGGCGCGTGTGCCTGTTCACCGAAAACACAATGATAGCGTCAGCATGCTTTCAAATTTTTCGCAAAAACTTCTTAAAAAGTGACACGATCGGAATTATACCTACGGGCGGCTACAGATGGGCTCATAATCAGTCTAAAAAAGCGATCTCGTGACTCGTGTGGATACAGCACTCATTAGGCTATCATATTAATTACGCAGGATGCTCGCGCGAATTTAAACTGCCTTAAAATTTAATGGTAGACGGCTATTATGAAACCCCTGACACAAGCTACGTATTACAGTTGCTGCTATTGGCATGGATGCTCGAGCTGTTTAGCTGTAAACAGGGACAAAAAACAGGGCGACGGCTCGACAATGAACGAACGTCTTGAAAGAACGAACGCCATATCGCACAAAATCCGCTCAAGCGGTTACGTGTTAACGGAGATTTGGGAGTGTGCGTATGATCGTATGGTAGAGGCAAATATAGAAATGGGCGATTTCGTGCGTGAACATGTTCTAGTCAGTCTAGACCCTCTCAATCCACGGGATGCTTTTTTTGGAGGGCGCACAGAAAAGATGGTTACGCTGTACGATGTAAAAGACACGGAACAGATTCGGTATGTCGATGTTGGCTCATTGTACCCATATATTTGTAAGTATGGTAAATATCCTATAGGACATCAAACGGTATATGTCGGCGTTGACGGGACCCGACAATACCGATCTTTCGCGTGTCGAGGGCCTCGTCAAATGTACGATACTTCCGCCGCAAAATCTTTATCACCCCGTGCTACCAGTACGCATGGACCAGCACTTGTTATTTGGGCTGTGTCGTAGTTGCTGTGAAATAATGAATAAAGAAGATTGTTTTCATGAAGACCCTGCAGAGCGTTCATTGAGCGGCACCTGGGTGTCGCCAGAGGATTAAGCGTTCGCAAAATTTGGCAGTATAAGATAATGCAGTATAACCGTGATACGCAGGAAGGAGGCTTTTTCGTCGAATATAATAAGGGTCATTCCATGTCAAATCGACCACTTTTAAACCCGACCCCTTACGATTTGGCTCGAAATTTTTGTCTTCTCTCTACCCCATTAAAAATATTTTTCAGTAAATTTTTAAATTTTTTTACCCAACTCAAAAAAAGTTATGAATTATTTAAAAAAAAGGCTTTCGTTTTTTTCAAATAGCTATAACTTCTTCAAAAATTGATTGATCGGGACGTTTTTTTTTCGAAAATTTTCGTCTTCAAATGTACTTTTCGAAAAAAAAATACAACAAAAATTTAAGATATTAAAGTCTATGCAATTTTTCACTTTTACGAGGAAAATCATCGTTTTCTCGGAAGCGCATTTTTTATTTTATTTTTTTCTTTACTAAAAAAAACTTCGTTCAATTCCAGAAAGAATGCCGCCTGAACTGGAGTGGGTGGAATTTTCCTTCTATTTTTTTTTATCGATTGGAAATTTTTTTTTTCGAAACTGAGCTTATTTCACAAAACGCACCACTCTGTAAATTTTTGAGGATTCATAAAGAACCTCAGAGTTTAAAAAATTGAGAAGGAAAGAAAATCGAACGTGGTAATCCGCGAAAAAATTTTGATTTTTTTTCAAAAAGGTTAAAGAAGAAATAGAAGACACCTTTACATAATTTTTTTGTATTTTTTTTTAAAACTACATGCAAAAACAAGACGAATGAAAAAAATTGCCATATAGGCCCGTTTTTGACCAAACCATGGGCTCTTGAAATATAGAGGATTCAAGTATTAAATTAAATTCTGAAGAATATAGAACGTTTAAAATATTTGAACGCTAAAGGAAAATATAATGATTTTTGAATTAGTATTAAATGAATGTTTACTAATGGTATTATATAACCAGGAAGTCCTTAGTAGAAACCATTAAGCTAGATTATAAGTTTCGTCGTAAACATCGTTGAAATATTTTCTCAGATTTAATTTAGAATTTTTAAAAAAACATCAGAAAACGTAAAAAATATAGAATAAATGATAAGAATTTTTTTCAATCAAAGAAAAAATATAAAAAGCAAAGACGGGCCAAAATTAAAAAATGGCGGATTCAGAACGATATGCGTTGGATGTCTTTTTCAAAAGCCCATGACTTGGTCAAAAATGGGCCCAGATGGCAATTTTTTTCATTCTTTTTGTTTTTGGATGTAGTTTTTGAATAAAATACAAAAAAATTATAAATAATGTCTTCTATTTCTTCTTTAACCTTTTTGAAAAGAATCAAAATTTTTTCGCGGATCACCACTTTCGATTGTTTTTCTTCTCAATTTTTTAAACTCTGAGGTCCTTTATCAATCCTTAAAAATTTTCAGAGTGGTGGGTTTTGTGAAATAAACCCAGTCGCGAGAAAAAAAAATTTCCAATCGATAAAAAAAAATGGAAGAAAAATTCCACCCACTCCAGTTTGGGCGGCATTCTTTCCGGAATTGAATGAAGTTTTTTTTTTTAGTAAAAAAAAAATAATAATAAAAAATGCCCTTCCGAGAAAACGATGATTTTTCTCGAAAAAGTGAAAAATTTCGTAGACTTTAATATCTTACATTTTTTTTGTATATTTTTTTTTCGAAAAGTACATTTAAAGACGAAAATTTTCGAAAAAAACGTCCCGATTAGTCAATTTTTGAAGAAGTTATAGGTATTTGAAAAAACCAAAGCCTTTTTTTGAATAAATCATAACTTTTTTTGGGTTGGGTAAAAAGATTAAAAAATTTCCTGAAAAATATTTTTAATGGGGTAGAAAAAAGACAAAACTTTTCAGCCAAATCGAAAGGGGTCGGGTTCAAAAGTAGTCGATTCGCCATGGAATGCCTCATAAATACTCTTCTTAAAATCAAACAAGAGGCTAGCAGATAGCCCGAGAATTGCCTAGAATACGAGACTGCACGAGACCGTTATTTAGCTTGTTTTAAGAGTTCTGAAGGAGTTGAGTTGAACCGCGACGTAATAGCAGAAAATCCGAGATTACGCTCTGTAGCTAAAATGTGTCTCAATTCATTTTGGGGCAAATTTGGACAACGCAAAAATTTACCACAGACTGTAATAGTATCGACGCGCAGAAAGCTCATGGAGCTGCTAAGCAGTCCTGAGCACGAAATCACCGGTATGTTGCCTGTTAATAACTAAGTGCTATATGTTAATCACACGAAAACTGACGATACTGCAATACCATCCAATATAGTAAATATCGTAATAGCTGCATACACAACAGCCCAGGCTCGCTTGAAACTTTATAGCCATCTCAAGCTGTTGGGCAAGCGTGCTCTGTACTGCGACACCAACTCCATTATTTACATAACAAGAAGCGACCCTGAAGAGCACAAGCCACTAGCGGGCCAGCTTCTAGGGGACCTAACCGACGAGTTAAGCCATCACGGCGGGGGCGGTTTTATTAAATCTTTCGTTCCGGGAGGCCCAAAATTTTATGCTTTCATAGTTAATACCCCCGGTGGTGTGGAAAGCGAGATTTGTAAAGGTAAAGGCATCACGCTTAATCATGCAAACTTCTCACTAATAAATCACGAGTCAATATGCTCCTTTATAATGGGGGAAAAAAAGAAGCCAATCGTACTACGATTCTCTTCAATTCAGCGAACAGCATTCAATCAGGTTGTTACGCGTCCTGAAAAGACATCATGTAAACCATTAAGCTCCAAGCGAAGACGTAATGGTGAATACGGCTCGCTCTCTTACGGCTACAGAGATTAACTTGCGACTGTAAAATGTTTGTTATTGCTGTAAAATATTTATTCTATTACTGTAAAATAAAAAATAGTATACATATATCGACTGCTTCAACTCTTTAACTTGCATTGCTATATAGAAAATTTTATCATTCGTACAGATGGATACGCGGTGGAAACATCCCTGGATCTCGATGATCTGCGGTCCCCCGGGTCGCGGTAAAATGTACTTTGACAAAAAGTTTTTGAAGTTTATTTCGTGTATGAACAGTGAACAGCCATTCGAGAGAATTATTTTCTACCATTCCGAGTGGCAGTCCGCATCTATCGCGTATGGTACGTCGATAGAATTTCATGAAGGCCTACCTCAGAGTGCCGATTATGAAAACGACCCTCGTGCAAAGCTCATAATAATCAACGATTTGATACGTGAGGCATCGAACAATAACGTTATAGATCTTTGCGCCAAAGGCAGCCACCGTAAAAACCTGAACGCTGTTTTTATTACCCAAAACCTGTTCCACAAAGGACACGGACAACGAGATATTTCGGTAAATGCCAACTATATTGTAATTTTCAAAATCCTTCGCCATCGTGCTTAAATTCAGCATCTCGCGCGCCAGGTATATCCGGAAAATCCACGTTTTTTACAAAAGGCTTATCACGATGCAACGTCCAAGCCGCATGGCTATTTATTGCTCGATTTGAAACAGTCAACACCCGATAATTGTCGATTCCGCACCTGTATTTTCCCCGATGATTCTTATCATTTCGTGTACGTACCACGGAAAAAGCTTAAAAGCAGCTGCAGTACTAGCGAATTACCAGTTCAGCGCATGTAATGACATCTAAAAGATCGTCGCGTTACGAAAACTGCAGCGCCATATTGAGTGCATTTCAACAAACCAACACGGTAAGAAGCGCGTCTGGATCACCCAAAAAAAAACCAGGTGTTACTCATAGCGTTTGCCAGTGCGTATGGTACATTCTTAGAGGTAGTGTTGCTCCGAAGACGCGCAGTACAAAGGAGGTTAGAAGGAGTGATATATCAAGACGATTGACCGTTCATCACGCGTAATGGCGCGAGGTGGTTTACTGCTCTGCAAAAAGCACATTATGATATTGCGAGCTCTTCAACATCTCAATAAGGAGCAGCGCGAGGCCATTTTACGTAAAGCAGATCCAGGCATTATTCGCTGTATTTGGGAGTGCGCCTTGAATGTTCTCAGCGGCAACGTGCCTCTGAAGGCTGACCAGAGAAAAAAATAGCGCCGGCACGCTCGCGTTCTCCGTCGTTTAGCCTCAAAAAAAGGCTGCTGGAAAAGTAAGAAACGATTCGTTGTCCAGAGCGGTGGGCTTCTGCCTCTCCTACTAGCGCCAATACTAGGCATTGTTCCATCGAGTTTGATTGGCGGTCGCAGATGATGGAACATGCAAGGAAAATGGTACTTGTACCGGAGGAACATCTATCGCAGCTGTGCATACAAAGTCATAAGCCGCCGGTTTTTAGTACGGACACGTCTCAAACACGCCCTGCTCAAGGAATTGACGCTACGCTGACTAGATTGAACGCGGAGATAAATGAAATTTTGAATTCTAATGCGTACAAAGATGAAAGAGAAAAGTGGACCGCGTACTTGACTCTACTACAACGTTATCTCTATTTCATCGATGATGATAGAGCTCAGCAGTACCATGCTCTTATGAAAAATAAAGCCCCTGTAGAGCGTGGCTTTGATAAAGGAGAAGTCTCTAATGACTTGAACGATTCCGTCATTATTGAGAGTGTACCAGCTAAATTTCGCACGAAAGTGAAACTGCTGCTTCGTCGTTTACGTGACACACCACGATCCAATTTTTCTTGGGATTCAGCTGGGGTTGTGTCAGTCGGTGGAAAGACAATGAAAGATTCGAATATTGTTGATCTCGTGAACGATGCTATGAGGGCGCGGAAAATACCCACTCCAGCGGGGCGCAGTACCTTTACCAATTTTTTGAGAACAATCCAGACGCCTCGGGAATTTGACGGCAACGAGGCATTGTGGGCGGAGTCAAGAACTAACTCAACATTTCAACAGCTGCAGGATAGTGATAACAGTACAGCTAGCGATGGATCGTCCGAAACGAGCCAGTCATCGTTTTTCAGTAGTCGTGAGAACAAATCACCAGTACTCAAGACGCATAGTACAGGGCAAAGTGGCTACGGTTATCATAATAAGAAAATACGTGTAACCTGGGCTAACCTTAAATTATAATCATGAAAACTTTAGAAAAGGTGTACTTTAATCTATCTCATGAAGCATCGTTTTCAGGAGCTACCAAATTGCTACGGCAAGCACGTCAGAAAAAAAATTCCAAGGCGAAGGCGCTGCCGGTGGCTTAAAACACAGGATGCGTTACATAAAACACAGGCCCGTGCGACATCGTATTCCACGATGTTTTTATAATGTACGGAACATTGATGACTTTTGGGAAGCCGATCTCGTAGATCTTCGCTCGATTAAGGATTATAATGATGGTTATGTCTATCTCCTCGTTGTTATAGACGTTCTTAGTGAAGTTAAGCCATTACGCGACAAGTCTGCTACATCTGTGGCTAAAGCGCTTAATCTCATTTTTTCTAATAAAAAATAGTAACGGTCGATCAGCCATTTGCCTACAGACGGACAGGGGTAAGGAATTCACTGGTGCTGCATTCCAAGGGCTCTTGAAGAAAAAAAATATACAGTTCCGTGTGGCGAGGAACCCCGATATAAAAGTGGCTATTGTTGAGAGATTCAACAGAACGCTGAAAAAAGAATGTGGCGTTTTTTAAGGCCTTAGGCCACCCTAGCACTTTTGAAAAATTGATTTTTTTAAATTTTATTTTAAATGGACCTCAGAAATGATGTCCCAAAAGTTTATGGCCGGGAAAAATCTCTAAGTACTCGTTTTTCGAATTTTAGTACAAGGCCGTCTGGCCCTACTAAAAACTTCAAACGCCTTTATCTCACAATTGCATTATTATTGAAAATTTTTTTTACTTTAAATGGTCTAACAGGACCTCAAAAATGATGTCCCAAAAGTTTATGACCGGGAAAAATCTCTAAGAACTCGGTTTTCAAATTTTAATACAAGACCGTCTGGTACTACTCAAAACTTCAAACGCGTTTATCTCAAAACTGCATTTTTTCAGTTGGCCGGACTCATAACTCAGACAATTTTCCACCGATTCACTTGAAATTTTGAATATATCTCGAAAATGACATTGTCTGTGGAAGTACGTAGGTTTTTTTTTTATATTGCATAGTTCATTTGTTATTAACAATTATCTGACGATTTTCTAGGTAGATTTTTCACTTTCCACCTTAGAAGTGCGCCATTTGACCAAAAATCAATATATCGTAAAAATCCTACGTACTTCTATAGCAGTGATTACATATTATCGAAAAAAATTTATTGGCTTATTATGATTAAAAAATTACAGGAGCTGTTAGTCCGGCCGTGAACTCTGAAAAAACGGAGACGTTATCGCGAAAACGCTGCGCAGCCGCCATTTTGAAATTAATCGCTTCAAAAAAAATATTGTAAACAGTCACTGATATGTATGATAACACCCCGTTTTTGTAATCTCGATTTATTTTGTAGTATTTCTGAAAATAAATCCCCAAAAAGCCTATTTTTTCGGTCTCTAGAGTGGCCTAAGGCCTTAACGTATTCCAGGCAAAAACGCTACCTCGATGTTCTGCAGAATATTGTTTCGGCATACAACAACTCTACGCTTAGCGGTATAGAAATGACTCCTGCCTCAGTAACGTTTACTACAGCCGCTAGGGCTAGGGATAACCTGATGCAGCGGAATAAAAAAACAGAGCACTGCTCTCCTAAATACAATGTAGGCAACATCGTACGCATCAGTAGTGCGAAAGCAGCCTTTGCAAAAGGTTACGAAAGAGGATGGAGCAGTAAGCTGTTCAGGATTCACCGTGTATCGCTCAGTATTTGTCCCGTGATATACATCCTGCGTGATCTCCACGACGAGGATATTGATGGTATATTTTATGGAGCTGAGTTATCAAGAGTACAGACAAAGGAGACTAAGTAACGACCTGTGAAATGAAGGACGAGTTTTACATGGTTTTACCCAGCAATAGTAGTATAAGTTATTATCCCGATAATGTAACAACACGGTATACCACACATTTGCCACAATGCATGTCTCTTCAGGGTATATGGGCTGTTCCTTAAGCTGAAATACATATATCCATGACAATTTTGCATGTACCGCCCAAGGGTAAGCAAAACTTTATAAGTATTATAACGGAAGTAGCAGCAGCAGACGTCTTCAGGAACGTTGATTTTAAGGTAGATCATGCCTATGTGCCACCAGGTGTATACCATAGCATAGACACATTACTCGAGACTATTAATGAAATACCCTATGTTGCGGGCCATCTGAAATGTAAGTACGCATGCAACGGATATGTGACGGTGACGCGTATATGAGGGATTCTCTGTCAATTCAGCCGTTTTTTTTTCGACCATCTCAGATGTGCCCCATAATTGGTTATATCAAAGTGCTACTAAAAGGTATTCTATGTAATTTTTTCAGATTTTTTAATTTAAAATTTAAGAAATCATAGTTTTTTTCGAAATGAATATATCTCGGAAACTTGGAGTAACTGAAAAAAATGTCTACACATAAAAGTTGTAGTTTTGTGTTAGCTTTCGAGCGGAATATTTGAGATAATTTTTACGTTCCGGTAACGCTGATTTTTTATCAAAAAAGGGGGAAATTATTTTTTCATTCAAAAACAGCCCTTTCTATTTGGCTGAAAAAATTATAGAGTCTTCCAATATATCTCACGATATCACAAAAAAATTGCCAGAGTGGCACGGATCGAGGTTCCAGTAGAAAAAAAAAAATTTATGTGGTTTCATTTTTCTTACCTTAGAACCTCGATCCGTGCCACTTCAGCGATTTTTATGCGATATCGTCAGATATACAGGAAGACTCTGTAATTTTCTCAGCCAAATGAAAACAGCTTTTTTTAAATAAAAAAATATTTCCCCCTTCTTTTGGTGAAAAGTCAGCTTTACCAGAACGTAAAAATTATTTCAAATATTCCGCTCGAAGGTTAACACAAAACTACAACTTTTACGAGCAGACATTTTTTTCAGTAACTTTAAGTTTCCGAGATATGTTAACGAGGTTCCGGTAGAAAAAAAATTAATTTGTGTAGTTTCATTTTTTTCCCTCGAACCTCGATCCGTGCCACCCTGGTGATTTTTTTGCGATATCGCCAGATATACTGAAAGACTCTGTAATTTTTTCAGCAAAAAATGGCCTTTCACAAATAAAAAAATATGAATCCACTTTTTTGGTAAAAAATCAGCGTTAACGGAATATAAAAACTATTTCACGTCATCCGCTCGAAAGATAACACAAAACTACAACTTTTGTGTAGAAAAATTTTTTTTTAGTTACTTCAAGTTTCCGAGATTTATTCATTTGAAAAAAAATGGTATTTTCTAAAATGTTGAATTGAAAAATCTGACAAAATTCACATAGAATGCCTTTTAGTAGTACTTTGATATAACCAATTATGGGGCATATCTGAAATGGTCGAAAAAATTGGCTAAATTGACGGAGAATCCATCATATGTGAATCATGTCAAAACCTCGCCGATGCATTAAACAAGGTTTTAGGATTCACTGAAGCCTGAGACGTAGCAGTAACTCAGGAAGAATACATTGCTCAAAGGCCTGCCAATTTAGTCAACGGAGCTCCAAATATGATGTACGTTTATACCGATATCTGCGAGTCCTATATCACTGGAGATATGCACGTACCGCTGCTACGAGTCGTACCAGCCGCTGCCGCTGATAATCGTAATTACGAGTCTGTGAAAATAAGAAGCTTTTCAATACCGCGCTATGTTCCTCTATTACGCAATAGTTTCCAAATGATAACCATTGATATAAGGGATGAATTTGGCGAGCCGATACTATTCGAGTACGGGACGCTGACATTGACGTTACAATTTAAGCGTACAGATTAACTCGGATAGTTCTACAATAGCTTACTACGACGAATACTTTGATATGCAAACGGGGAGTGGTGATCGAACCAGCTATGGTGGTATCAGCCATGTGTATATAGGCTAACCGAATCGAAGAGGTCACGGTATCGGGAGATTCCTGGGAGGTCTCTTTCGACGTATAATACCTATCTATAAACAAGGCGCTAAGGCAGTTGGTGAAGAGGCGCTTCGCTCAGGCAATAACGCTGCTATGGATATCACGGATTCTGGCATTCACTCGAGAGAAGCATTCAAAACGCGCCTGCGCGAGTCAGGGGAGAATTTAAAGCGTAAGGCTAAAGAAAAAATTGGTACACTCATAAAGGGCTCAGGCTATAAAGCTGGTAAAATTAATCAACTGATGCATTCTCTTGCTGAGAGCACATCACGGCGTACGGGCGTGATGAAAAGACAGAGGTCCGCGAAGTTGCGAAAACGTTCGGGTGGTGTGAAAAAAAAGAGCAGCAAGAAGAAGAAAACAGTGAAAAGAAGAGCGAAAAAACCGATAGCCAAGATACGCAACAAGAAATCAACAACAGTGGCGGACATTTTTGCTTAGCCTGAGCTCGGGGAAAAATGGCTTTCCTGCACGTACACTCGTGTGAGTGCCTTAAGTCGGAGCTTGAGCTACTCACACTACCACTGACCCAGACAACAATTGAGGGAACATATTCAGTGTATTATAAGCCAATCTCATCATTGGCAGATGATTCGCCGATAGAATTTGTCATACCGGGCCGGTTAAGATAGAAACTCCGGACATAAAGGACGCACCATGAGTCCATAAAAGTAGAACCGGTCTATAATCTACTGCACTCAATGTTCAATCAGGTCGATGAATTTCTCAATCAAAAACTTGGGTCATCCCCTAACAACGCTCACGCATACAGAGGGTATGTCGAAACCCGCTTGAGCTAAGGACCTGCGGTGAAGTCCTCGCATTTCACGAGTGTTCTATGGTATAATGATACAGCGGGTAAAATGGACGATACAGCTGATGCTATTAATGGCCTTGTAGCACGCCGGTCCGTATTAGGTGCGAGTAAAACGGTCGATCTTCTCGGCCATTTGCACTGCGATATCTTCAATCGAGAGGGGTTTTTGCTAAACGGTGTTGAGATGCGCCTGCGACTCGTACGCACCAATAATGCCTTTTGCCTCATGAGTTCTTCGAAAAACTGCACAATTCGCATTACAGAGGCCTTCTTACTGGTACAGCGCATTAAGATAGCGCCTGGTATACTTCTAGCTCATGCACGAGCTGTGTCTAAATCCACAGCAAAGTATCCTTTGAAGCGTGTTGAAGTTAAAGCGATCACTGCATGCAGGAGTACACGGGGATACTCTTGACAATATCATACTTGGACAGCTACCTATTCAATTTTCAAAATTACGATATTAATTATCTATCTTTGTACGCCGATGGCTTGCAGATACTGATAAAGCCTCTACAGCCAGACTTTTCAGCTGATAATATGTGCGTGGATGCATACCACACATTATTGTCTGGCAGAGGTATTCACTTTCTCAACGAGGGTAATTGCATATCACGTTCTGGCTATCCGTGGAGCAATTGTCTCTTTGCATTTGATCTTACACCTGATCTCTCCGCCAATAGTAACACTCATTGGAACCTGGTGAGACACGGCAGTGTGAGGATAGAGGTCGTTTCGGAGGAGCCCTAACCTCAACAATTAATTGCATTGTGTATGCAGAATATGATAATGTATTGGAGATTGACTCATCCAGACAAGTAATCGTGGATTTTAGCGGTTAGACCGTGAAGCTTATATCAGCGAAAGTATCATATATCCACAAAGCGGGCAATGCTCATCGTCAGTCTGCGTTCAAAGCCTGAGCTGCTACGACAATTAAGAGGCACCATGAACATCGTCATTGATATACAGGGTCTGAAGGATAAACATAATTTCATACCTAATGAGATTGCCGTGGTCTCTGTAAAAACATCTTACCTGGCCCATTGAATTATATCGCCGCCTTACGCTTAAAATGTTCTACCACCTAGTGTAAAACGAAAAAACGTGGCAACCGTGCAATCATCATGGTATAGAGTGGTCCGAGGGTGAAACGCCTTTACGCTCAGTCGAATCTGCTTTAAAGAAAATTGTGGCACAGTCTGATCGACTGTTTACAAGAGGAGCTGATAAAGCGGCATATTTGACGCAGCTAACGGACTGCTTTGTTATGAATCTAGAAGAAGAAGACGAAAAACCATCGTTCCGTAATCTTCCTGAAAGCAGCACTCTCACACATATCACGGTGTATTGCGTAAAAATTGCACATTTACGTGCGCTCTCAACAACGCTGTGAGAATCAAAAAGTGGCTTCCTCATAACGACCGCTCCTTGTGGGAGTACAGAATCACCACAGCCTGGAACATTGGTCTACTAGGCGTGGAACGCCAAAAAGCAGTCGATATAAAAAAAAGCACCTGCGCCTCTGTAATCGCTGTCTGTAATGCACACCGAGCAGCTTCTACAGGCCCTACGCAATATAAAAAGCGGTACTATAGGAGTATATCCTGCAGATCGCATCCCCGTCGTGTGGGCAAAGCCAGCAGCAATTGTCGCGAATACCGATGGCCACAAGCAGCCCGGAACCCACTGTGTCGCTATGTACGTCACTCGAGATGGACTTGGATGGTACGTTGACAGCTCCGGCATGCCACCAATCATTCCGCAGCATCTCTGACGCTTCAGACAAAACTGCAAATTCGTTCGCTACAAGGCTACACAGCTTCAGGGTCCTGAATCACAGCTTGTGGACATCATTGTGTTATGCTCCCCCATTTCATGTCTACAGGCCTTGGTATTTACGGTCTTGGGAGCGTATTCTCATCCAATTTAACGCAGAACGATAAAATAGTATATGACTACTACAATGAGTACATGAATGAACGTGACAAATTCAAACGTTTGAATATAAAGTGTTCAACAAGCACGCCGATGTAGGGGGAGATGGTCGACATAATAATTACAATACTTTTAGTAAGGAAACTCTGCCTTGTGTACAAGGCTGTTTTTCTCGTATCCGTTAATTATACCATAATTGTCAAATAAAAAATATTCAAGAGAAAATGTGCATTCTTTGTCTCGACAACCATGAATCGCATACGACGATTATTTGAATCCATACATTTTAGTGATGACTCGCTCAATTCTCAGAGCTCTTCGAAGAGATCACAGATTGCAAAACGCTGATTTCTGTAAGTAACACAAGGTGTTATTGTAAGCCAATACCACCACCAAGGCTGCATACTGATTTTGATAATGCAAGCAAATGTTGCATCAGTTGAGCTCGTGCCGCTCTTCTCGGTATACCTGGTAGGAGAATGGATCTGCTAGGTGGGGGATCTGAAGTATCTGCGCTCTTTTACGGACAGCCATTGTCCTCAAGTCTTCAAAGAAGTAAGCATCGCGAATGACAAGTACGTTTAGACGTCTTTTTGCAAGATATTGCAACGATCAAAGCGAAAGTCCAGGTAATATCAGATTTTCACGCCTTATCGCTAAAACTGGGAAAACTCAAGTTGGATAATGGATTTCACGCGAATCAATCAAGTGGGTCGCGTAGAGGGACTTCTGCCTGTCAAAAGACTGTTGGATCTAGAGCTCCAAAAAGACTACTATATCACTAATATAAAAGCCGTCCAAACAAAATGGGGTGTACGAATTGTCGTGGATGTGGACAGCGAATTTGAGTGCTATCATCCAACAAGACTCGTCAAGGCTTTCGAAGATGCAGACGAGCTATTCCAGCAGATGGCCGATGCCGCAGCCAGCAAGAATTTAATCATGCAGTATTACGGAACGAAGTTCAATAAGTTGGAGTTCAAAACTGCCAGAGAATAATCTTGAACATGTATGTAGTAAAATTCTTATACGAAGTGCCTATTGCTTACGCGGCGTATGTACCGAGCTTCTCTCACATCATGCCTCGCTTTCCTTAGCTTTCACAGCTGGAGTATCAGCTAGTCAACGACGCCATGCATATCGACATAGATCTCATCTCCGTGACCATTGACGGTATCGAGAAAAACGTGGGAGGACAAATGATATTAATTAACCCCTAATATTCGCGTACTGTTTTGTTGTAAAATTTATATATCTGTTGTACCCAGTATATTAGAAGGTACAACAATATTCGGACATTGGACCGAAAAGGTATTTATAATTATAAGGAAAAGATTGCGAAACATACGACAGTCAGTATTTCGAAAGAGGAGCCAATGCACTGAGAAATATGCGCTCACTTTCGCAAGTACTCAAAATTGCTGATGAACAGGCGACAGGCAAGTGTGACCATATATGGTCACAGAAATCGAAATTGCGACCGCATCAATTTCGAACTAGTTTCTTTTAATCGAAGAAGAAGACAGTCTTGATTGACGAGTCGAACCGAGCGGTCCGGTCCCGAATTATATCCGTACATTGTTAAACATCTCGTAGACTTCAATAAATTATCATTTACTTGTCACTCCCAACACGAGTTTTACTCCTAATTGACAAACATCCCAATAAACATTCAGTATCGGAACTTCAATCGACTTTCCGATACAACATTTTGGTGGCAGCGGTGGGATGCTGTCGATGTTAGCGAGTGCAAATAAATCGAAGAATATCCCTGCACACTGACTTAGTGTGAGGAAGCCGTCCGACGAATAGACGTTGTGACGAGGAAAGTGAAAACCAGCACGCAGTCGCTGAGTTTTGAGTGTTTGCCGATCAGCAGACAACGAGAAACACGGAAAAATCGAAAACGACAGGAGTCGTAGAGAGCAGCCGTCATCCTGAAGATCGACGAAGAGGGACCAGCCGAACCAATCAAGGACCGGGGCCAAGAGAGACAGCAACACCTGCCATCACACGACTACAAGCAGCTGAAAACATCATGTTCTTCAAGACCATCTTAATGTAAGTGGCGGCACAAATTATATTGCGTAGTCAAAGCCAGATAGGATTATATGTCTAGAGACACGCGTGTAGAACGTTTAAAATTACCAGGAAAACGTGTAATTTCGAGATCATTAAAGTCAATTTTTGAAAAATTTCTTACTGTTCGGAAAAGTGCCTGAATTGACCTGGTTGGGAAATTGGGCGAGAAATGCGGAAGAGAGAAGGGATCGAAGTGGCCGGAAGTTCGTTGCGGGCGATGAAAAAACTCACTCGCGTGCACACAATATTTCGGTTTTATTAACAAGGTTTAAAGTTCAAAAAGAATGATTCGATTCAAAAAAAGGGGTAGAATAAATGTTTCAAATGAAACGCTCGTCTCGCCGTGGCGATGAAGACCCACGATCGAAGTGATGCCGAAAAATGGCGGTCGTTTCGTCCGACGCCACGTGTCGCGCGAATAACTTTTCTCGCAAATTGTCGAAGTTGACCGCACCGAATCGAAGAAATTGCTTCCCGTGAGGTTAACGAAGGAAACCGAACCGTTATCGCTCTTGGCCGGTCGTAAATCGTCCAAGAGCTCGCGAATAGAAAGAAAATTGAACCGTGTCGAAAGATGGCCGAAAATCAATGATGATCGAAGGGCTCGCCAAAACGAAGTGACGAGGCGATGATCGATCGCCGCGAGAGAGCCGCCGTTTGGAGGGGATAGAGTCGCGAGAGCCACGGGTAATGCAGAGTCCAGCAAGAGCTTGACCGTTCACTGAGGGTCTCTCGCGGGAGCTATGGCAACTACACGCTTTTCTGAACACACTCCCCGCCTTCGGCAAACTCCGTTGACGAAGAGTCCGTCGGCAGAACGCATAATTTTGTGACCGGCCGCGTGAAGGTGGAAGTTGCCGTTCGAAGTGTGACGACTCGAGTGAGGCCGTCTTCGCCAGGGTGAAGTTTGAGGATCCGCGCGAGTGGCCACCGCGTCGGAGGAAGTCTTTCGTCGGTTATGAGAACGAGTGACCCCACTCGTATCTCATTCGAACGATGATGCTATTTTGAAGTAGAGAGACTTTGATGGAGGTACTCTCTTGACCATCTCTGCCAGAAGTGCTGAAGCCGTGCCTGAAGAAGTTGCCACCGAGACAACCGAGATTTCGCCGTTGAAGTCAGAGATGGCTCAGGCACTGTAGTAAGTGCCTCACCGACGATGAAGTGACCCGGAGTTAAGGATGACAAGTCCTCCGGGTCGTCCGAGAGAGCACAAAGCGGCCGTGAATTGAGCACTGCCTCGACTTGCGTAAGAAGAGTCGTAAATTCTTCATACGTAAGTGCAGTCTCACCGATGACCCGTCGAAGATGATATTTTGCCGATTTCACGGTAGCCTCCCATTTTCCACCCATGTGAGGGGCTGCCGGGGGATTGAAGGACCACTTTGTGCCAAGGCTGGTTAATGCGGAAATGGTGTGACTCAATTCCATCGAGCCAGCCTTGAAGAGAGCCTGAAGAGTGGCATCTGCACCGCTGAAGTTCGTTCCACAGTCACTATACAGCGTGTGACAAATGCCCCGTCGACCAGAGAACCGCCGATATGCTGCGATGAAGGCTTCTGAAGTGTAGTCCGTTACCAATTCGAGGTGCACCGCTGAAGTAGAGAAACAGACAAAAACTGCGAGATAACCCTTGTATGTTTTTGCTGCTCTTCCTCGCCAAGTCTTAACCGTGAAGGGTCCAGCATAATCTAAGCCCGAATGAAGGAAGGCACGTGAAGGTGTGACTCGTGGCGAGGGAAGTTGCCCCATCAACTGCTGAGCTCTGAGGCCTCGAAACCGTGCGCAAGTGGTGCAGCGAAGAATGTATGATCGTACTGGCGCTCGACCACCCAAAATCCAGTACGATCTGCGGAGATAGGCCAGTGTTGCTTGTGTGCCGCCGTGAAGAGTCCGGCGATGGGCATCTGAAATTATCAATGTAGTTAGCCGTGAATTCCGAGGCAAGACAGGTAGATGTTTCGCCTCGGAGTGAAGGATCGAATGCTGGAGGCGTCCACCCACACGAAGGACTCCGAGTTGGTCGATGAAAGGTGTGAGGGCGGCCATTGCATTGCTCCGTTGAAGTGTCGCTCCGCTTGAAATTATCCGTAGCTCAGCAGTGAAGTACGACTGTTGGATGAGGCGTATCCAGAAAATTGTTGCGTCTTCCAGGTCTCCCGGTGATATCGGGTTGGTCATTGAAGTATGTGGAACTCGCCTGAAGCGGCCAAGAGCTCTTTTGCAAATAGCCGTGATTCGAAGTAGCCGATTTAGGGACGAATATCGCTCCAGAAGGTCCCAAACCGGTAGAAGAGCCCCTGAAGTTGAAGTGAAGGCGAGACCTGGACGCTGTTCGAGGTCGCAGTCGGTTACGACCTCGAACGACGAAGTGGGCCAACTAGTGCAAGGCTGCGAAAGCCAGGTTGGTCCATTCCACCAGAGGGGATGCCGAGAAAGTTGCCGAGGTGTCATTCCGCGAGACGCACAGTCTGCGGGATTTTCCTTGCCTGAAATGAAACGCCACGTCGCTTGCGAAGTGATTTCTTGGATTGAAGTAACTCGATTTCGGACAAAGTCCTTCCAACGAGTCGAAGGCGACGTGATCCAAGTTAAGGTTACCGACGAGTCGGTCCAAAGGAACACTGGAACAGTTCCAAGTTCGAGTGTCTTCTGGACGTACGAAACCAGCCGTGAAAGAAGTAATGCGGCGGTGAGCTCAAGCCGCGGAATTGTCAGTCGCTTGAGAGGTGCAACCTTCGTCTTTGAAGCGACAAGCGTGATGGTTGGAGAGCCATCATCTGAAGTTGAACGAAGGTAAACCACGGCTGACATGGCCAATTGCGAGGCGTCCGAAAAACCGTGAAGCTGAACCGTTGCCGAGGGTTTTAGTTGAAGCCACCGAGGGAGAGAAATGAGCGAGAGATCCGCCAAGTTCTCTCGGAAGTGAAGCCACCGCTGTTAAAGCGAAACCGGAAGAGGGTCGTCCCAGTGAAGTTTTGCCAACCAGAGCTCTTGAAGAAACATCTTTGCCGTGATGATGATTGGCGAAATGAAGCCCAACGGATCAAATAGTTGCGCCGTTTCCGAGAGGATTGTCCGTTTTGTCACAGATTGACTGAAGTTCGGCTGAAGCGTGAACTTGAAGTGGTCGGTTTGGGGGTTCCAAACGAGCCCAAGAAGTTTGACGCTGGAGTCCTCTGGCTGAATCACGACTGCGTGTGATTCTGAAGTGGAATGGCGCACCCTTTGAAGAAGTTCCGTGGAGTTGGACGACCATTTTTGAAGTGGGAAGCACCCTCGGTCGCAGATCTCCTGAAGTTGAAGTGAGGATGCTTGAAGTTCCGCTGTTGAATCTGCACCTCCGAAGATATCATCGACGTACCTGCCCTTCGTCAACGGAAGTACTGCCGATGGAAAGTTGGGCCCTTCGTCCTCGACAAGTTGCAGCATGACTCGAATTGCCGAGAACGGGGCGCAACTGAGGCCGTACGTGACGGTGGTGAGGCAGAAGGGGATGATGTGCTCCTGCTCATCAACCCACAGGATCCGTTGAAGGTTCTAATCATCCGAATGGAGGTTGATTTGACGGTACATCTTTGTGATGTCCGTCGCGAAGATGAAGCGATGCCGTCGGATCCAAAGAAGTACGTCAGAAGTGTCCTGTTGAAGTTTGGCGCCCGTGTAGTGGAGGTCGTTAAGCGAGACACCACTGCTCGTCTTGCACGACCCATTAAAGACCACTCGAAGCTTGGTGGTGGTGCCGTGAGCCCGAACAACACCGTGATGGGGCAAATAATGCACGGGAGTTGAAGCTGGCCCAGTAGAAGCTCGCACCATGTGAGACAACGTCTCGTACTCCTGAAGAAAACCGTGATACAACTCTCGATACGTTGAATTAAGCGAGAGCCGCTTTTGAAGTTGAAGAAGGGAGCGCCACGCTGCCGTGAAGGAATCCCCGAGAGACGATGGCGAAGTGTTGAAGGGAAGGCGAACTGTAGATCGCCCATCTTCGTCTCGCGTATGCGTGTCCTTGAAGTGTTGTTCACAGGAGGAATCCTCGGGCTCAGATATAGAGGCTGAGTCCGACGGAATTTTCTCCTGTTCCCAGAAATTTCTAAAGCAAGGAAGCGAACTCATTATCAATTGAAGTGTGCTGAATACGAACCGAGCTTGAAGTAGAATCAGACATTAAAGAGTGGGTGACGTTGGTAGCTCCCCGCGTGCGGCTAGCTGACTGACTCCCAATTCCAAGATATTAATTGAGGCGGCCATTCTTTCCAATCGAAGAAGTTGAATCGTACGTTCCGAAATGAACGCAAGTTCAGCAATGGGATCGATTAAAAACCGAACTCGATGTGAACTGCCAGAAGAAGAGGTCAGAGTTGCCTGGCTCGTTGCCAGCAAAACTGAAGGCCGAATATCCAGATTGGTAGAAGCACTCTTCGAAGTTACCGTAGAATTGAAAAAATCGGAAGTGGCCGAAATCAGAAGTTGTACCGGTGTATCCAGCGAGCCAGACGAAGCGTCGCATTGACGGTTGCTGAATGGTATCGAAGAATTTCACTAAAACTAATCCCGAAGACAACCACGAGATCGAATATTGACCGGTCGTAAATCGTTCAACATCTTTCTCAAGAAAGAAGACCGCGAATGAATGATGAATTTCCGTTCATTCGGAGTGAATCGTAGGACTCGAGAAACTGAAGTGGGTGAAGTCATCAAAAAAAATCGCACTGAATTTAATCTTTAATATCTCAGATGAAGTGAAGCACGAGGAGACAGCGAGATTGAGGAATAACCGGGCGTAAATCGGTTACCTTTTTTCTCGTTGAAGGAGGGCCGCGTGCGAAGCAACGAAAAATGTCGATGCGGAGCACAAAAACGAAAAACCACGAACGCGCAACTCGGCGAAGATTTCGAAGCGAAAGCACTTGAAGATTCCTGAAAAGCACGAAAGCGTGACGCTATGAAGAATGTTGATGCGCCACACGTGAGCGGAAATCACTTGAGCGCGCAAGGCGGTGACAATTTCAAAGCCACGAACCAGAACGAAAACTCACGAACGCGCGAGGCGTTGAAGATGATACACCGACGCAAGGGCCCGATAGAGTGCGCATGCGCACCGCACTGAAGAAATTCGCGAAGCACCCGTTGAACCACCGAGAATACATGTCAGCTGCACACACACGACGACGAGAATGTTTGTGTAATGTAACCAAAAAACCGAAGAAAACGAAGTACGCGCACACACTCGGTGACGAGAATGTTCATGTGACGCACTTGAAAAAAAACAAAAACCGAAGAAAACGAAGTACGCGCACACACTCGGCGACGAGAATGTTCGTGTGACGCACTTGAAAAAAAACCAAAAACCGAAGAAAACGAAGTACACGCACACACTCGGTGACGAGAATGTTCGTGTGACGCACTTGAAAAAAACCAAAAACCGAAGAAAACGAAGTACGCGCACACACTCGGCGACGAGAATGTTCGTGTAACGCGCACGACGAACCAAAAAAAAACGAGTAGCTACGCGAACAAACTCGATTCACGAAGTTTGTCACGCGATGCGTAGCGAAGGAATCCAAAGAAATACTAAATGCGCCGAAAATATCCAAAAACTGCGTAATTAAATGCGAAGAAAGTCCCGAAGCGCACAAAGAATCACGTGACGCGCACACACACTCGAATATCGAGAATGTCTGTGATGCGTGCACACTCGAAGGGTCCGGAAAGTTCACTAAAGGGTTTGAATTACGCGTAAATCGATGTGACGAAGAGACCCAATGCGCGGAAAAACACGTGGTATATGTCACGAAAAAGAAGAATTCAAAGCGCAGAGAAACCGAGAAGCGCGCGAAAGGAATCGGGTGATACGCGCACACAGCGAAGAGCCCGAGAAACCCCATGTAGCGCGCACTCACGACGAAGAATGTCCAGCGAGGAACGAAGATCCGCACAAAGCGGACGAAGCGATAGTTTTCTTGGCGCGTGCGAGAGCGTGATGATATTCCCGCGCGCTCAACGAAGAAATTTCTCGAAGCGTCCGGGCTCTCCTCTCGCGCGAAAGTGAGAGAGATAGACTTATGGCGCACTGAACGTGAGCGAGAGAGACCGAGATAACGAAGCGTGACGAGCACGTTGTCGAACAATGGAACGCCCGTTCTCTCGCGCACTTTTCTCTTACGCAAACCGAACCACTTCCGCAAGTTTCACAAATTTCCCTATCCGGCTCGAAGGACCATGTTCGGAAAAATGCCTGAATTGATCTGGTTGGGAAATTGGGTGAAAAAGGTGGAAGGTTGAAGGGAACGAAGTGGCCGGAAGTTCGTTGCGGGCGATGAAAAAACTCACTCGCGTGCACACAATATTTCGGTTTTATTAACAAGGTTTAAAGTTCAAAAAGAATGATTCGATTCAAAAAAAGGGGTAGAATAAATGTTTCAAATGAAACGCTCGTCTCGCCGTGGCGATGAAGACCCACGATCGAAGTGATGCCGAAAAATGGCGGTCGTTTCGTCCGACGCCACGTGTCGCGCGAATAACTTTTCTCGCAAATTGTCGAAGTTGACCGCACCGAATCGAAGAAATTGCTTCCCGTGAGGTTAACGAAGGAAACCGAACCGTTATCGCTCTTGGCCGGTCGTAAATCGTCCAAGAGCTCGTGAATAGAAAGAAAATTGAACCGTGTCGAAAGATGGCCGAAAATTAATGATGATCGAAGGGCTCGCCAAAACGAAGTGACGAGGCGATGATCGATCGCCGCGAGAGAGCCGCCGTTTGGAGGGGATAAAGTCGCGAGAGCCACGGGTAATGCAGAGTCCAGCGAGAGCTTGACCGTTCACTGAGGGTCTCTCGCGGGAGCTATGGCAACTACACGCTTTTCTGAACACTTACTTTTGAACGGGTCGTCGAACCTGTCGAGACCGGTATAAAACGTAGAAGAGGCTCAGAAAGCCCAGGTGAATACCTTCAAAGACTTTTATCAGAGGGAACGCGATTTGACCGACGTAGAAGAATTTCGTGCGCGTCGAACAATACACGGAGCAGCGACGAATACTTTGCTGACGCGGTAGAACTCGGTCGGGGTCGTGAAATAAACTTAGCGGATTTTTCTTTGTTGAATAACATCTTATTAGACACTGACATACCTTCATATACAATGCCTGAACACATGACATTGAAAGAGGCTAGGACCTTGATTCCGCGATTTGACGGGACGAACCCTGACGAGGTAGATGACATAATCGAAGCATATGCTTATGCCGACGAGAGCGTCGCAGCAGCGGATAAGGCAGCATTGTTAAAAGCTGTAATGGCAACAAAGGTTGTGGGAAAGGCTCGTAAAGACAAGCGTTATAAACAAATCGATTCGTTTTCCAAATTTAAAGACGAAATGACCGCGTTATATGGAACGCGACGGACTATAGCTGCGTTACAAGTAGAATTTAACACATGTAAGCAAAAACCCAACGAATCGGTACTTGCTTATGGACAGCGACTCGAAGCCGTAATGATGGAGCTCGTCGATGCGAGCACGGCAAAAGAGCCGACGGCAGCGGAAAAAGAAACAATTGAGGCTTACGTACGCACACTCGCATTGCATAATTTCGAGCGAGGGCTACGACGGGAATATCAGGTAATTGTTAAAGCACGAGGATTTCCGGACCTTACATCAGCCATGAAAGGAGCAATGGAGGAGGAAAAAACGGCACAAGGAGGCGATTCGATAAATCGACAAACGGGTGCTGGAAAACACGAATCTATAAAATGTCACCGGTGTGGAGAATCGGGACATATTGCTCGAGAATGCGGCAACCAGCAGGGACGACGCAGTTTACCTGCATTCGGGCCGAAACTATCTCAGCAGGGGCGGTACAGTCTACCCGCTCCCGGTCCGAGTCGTGGCATAAACAAGGTCCGACATCACGTGCCACTACTGCAAAAAGCCAGGACACTTCCAGAAAGAGTGCCGAAAGAGATTACGGGAGCAGGGGCAAGGTAACCAGGGGCAAAGTTCTTCGAAGCGATGGGGTAATCAACCAGCCCTAAAAAATTACGGCAATAAGCTGCCCGATTCGAATGAGCAACAGACAACCGATGGTCACAAAACTTTGGGTATGCTTGGATTAAGCACGCTCACGATAGCCGATCTCGATGCCAGACCGAATAAAATTAACGTTGCCACAAGCGCGATGATTTCAATGTGCGACGTCAGCACTCCGACGTCACTCGATGCGGCGAGCGATTTCCACATCGCCGTCCGACATGCGAAAACAGGTAACTGCAAACTGACCCTTAAAGCAGACACCGGGGCGCAATGCAGCGTAATAAAAAAGGGCTCGCTGAGGACCGATACCGTGATCAGTGAAGAAACTCTCGATCTCAAGGGAGTCGGAGGGTCCGTGATAAGGGCACTGTGCAAAGCGGAAGTGGCCCTTATGACCCGCAAAATCGAGGTTACGCATGGGTTCTACGTCATCAGCGATGAGGTATCCATGGAGACGGACGGGCTCCTTGGAATGGATTTCATGAAAAAACATGACGTGGATATTTTAGGAGGACGTATTATAAAAATATACGGGGACAGCATACCCCTTACGGATGGCACGAAAAAATTAAAACTTCCACCGAGAAGCGAAAATATCGTGCGGGCGAAAACAGCCAGCAAATTCGTCGGATTGGTTGAACGAGTCGAGATCGCGGAGGGCGTAATAATCGGCTCATGTGTCACCCCGTCGTCAGGGAATAGCTGCGTAATCAGCATAATAAACACGACGGAAGAAGAGGTAGAGGTTCAGCGGCCGATGGTTTCAAAAGAACCGCTATCCCTCACAGAAATCCCTGAAAACTATCGAGAGGCCAGCATATATGCAATTGAAACGGGCAGTGGAACAACCCGATTGCAGAGGCTGCGCCAGGAAATAAAAATAGAGCATTTGAATGAGCAGGAGCGAGACGAATTGCTTGAGATCTGTGAAAAATACGAACGTATTTTTCATCTCGAAGGAGATCATCTGGAATGCACGGAAGCAGCTGAACATGAGATCGCGCTAAAAGAGGGAATAAGGCCGATCAAAATTAACCCTTATCGGTTACCCGAAATTCATAAAAAAGAATTAGAACGGCAAACGAAGGAAATGCTCGAGGACGGGATAATTAGGCCAAGCAAGAGCCAATGGAACGCACCCTTGTTGGTCGTAGCGAAAAAACCAGACGAATCAGGGAAGCCGCGCATGAGAGTCGTGGTAGATTTCCGAAAGCTCAACGAAGCTACAGTCGGAGACTCATACCCACTGCCCAATATAACAGGAATATTGGACCAGTTGGGAAAAGCAAAATATTTCTCCACGCTCGATCTCGAATCAGGATTTCACCAAATCCCGATGGCAGAGAGAGACCGAGAAAAAACAGCGTTCTCAACCCCCCAGGGACACTTCGAATATAATCGAATGCCTTTTGGTTTAAAGAACGCACCACCGACGTTCCAGCGGTTGATGAATTCAGTTCTCACCGGTATACAAGGAACGCGCTGCTACGTATACCTTGATGACATCGTTATTTACGGAGGAACATTAAAAGAACATAACGAGCGGCTCGAGGAGGTATTTCGACGCCTCAAAGAAGCCAAATTGGCACTACAACCACGAAAATGCCGTTTCTTGCGGAAGGAAACACAATACCTGGGACATATTATCTCAGGAGAAGGGGTAAAACCAGATCCCGGGAAAATCGAGGCCGTAAAAAATTTTCCGAGACCGAAAAACGTGAAGGGAGTACAATCCTTCCTTGGTCTCGCGGGATACTACAGGAAATTTATAAAGGATTTCGCGAAAATGGCCAAACCACTAACCGAATTGCTAAAAAGGGGAGAAATTTTTGAATGGACAGCAAGACAAGAAGAAGCTTTCGAAAACCTGAAGAAAACATTAACCACAGCCCCACTCCTACAATATCCGGACTTCGAAAAACCGTTCGTGGTGACAACGGATGCATCAGACAGGGCAATAGGTGCCATACTATCGCAGGGTGAGGTAGGTCAGGATTTGCCAGTTTGCTACGCAAGCAGAACGCTCAACAAAGCCGAGCAAAATTACACGACCACTGAAAAAGAATTACTCGCGATTGTATGGGCCATCTCACAATTTCGTCCGTATATTTATGGCACAAAATTCAGAGTCGTCACGGATCACAAACCCCTAACTTGGTTGTTCAGCGTAAAAGATCCTGGCTCGAGACTAATGCGATGGAGATTAAAATTGGCCGAATTCGAATTCGAAGTCGAATATAAAGCTGGAAAAATTAATACAAATGCTGACGCTTTGAGTAGAGTGTATGTAACAACCCGAGCACAGGAGAGGGAGAGGGAAGCCAAGAGCAACAGCACAGCGGACAGTGGCCATCGCGAAAGACTTACGAACATCCGCACAAAGCAGAGCAGCGATAAGAGAGAGAACGAAGACAGCGGTGATGCGCCTCTCGCCACGGGCGAACAGCGGGGGGCCTTCGCGCGCGAGCCGATGGGGGCCCGCCCGGGGCGCGCGGCGTGGGGGGATCGTGTGCATGCTCCCGAGCAGCACCAATACTCGAGCAGCAGCGAGAGTGACGAAGATAGTTGCAGCATAGGCGTAACATGCCCCAAGGAAAATACCCGGCAAAATATACTACGCGAATACCATGATGCACCTTTAGGCGGACACCAGGGGATGACGCGAACGCTGCATCGCATCAAACTTAAATACAATTGGCCTGGCATGCGCGAAGACATCGAAAATTATATAAAAAAAATGCGAAAAATGCCAAAAGAATAAAGCACAACCGAGAGGAAAAGCACCAATGGTCATTACCGATACACCAAGCCGAGCATTTCAAAAATGCGCTGTTGACATCGTTGGACCGTTGACCATAACGTCCGGCGGCAATCGCTATATTCTTACGTTCCAGGATGCGCTCACGAAATACAGCGTTGCAGTGCCATTGCCGAACCAAGAGGCAAACGAAGTAGCTAAAGCTTTCGTGACGGAGATAGTATGCCGATACGGAGCCCCCGAAACGGTATTGTCCGATAAAGGGACGAACTTTTTGAGCGAAACCTTCAAAGCTGCATGCAAGCTGCTAAGAATAAAAAAGATTCAAAGTACGGCACACCACCCAGAATCCAACGGAGCTCTAGAAAGGTCTCATCGAACACTCGCGGAATACCTCAAAAATTATTCGGATGAGGACCAAGAAAATTGGGATACGTGGCTACCGTACGCGATGTTTACATATAATACGACACCGCACACAGCTACAGGGTATACGCCACACGAACTCGTATACGGAGACAAGGCAGAATTGCCGACGGCGCTGAAACAAGAGCCTCGGATGACCTATACATACGACGACTATGCCCAAGAATTACGCGAACGACTAAGAGCAACGTGGAAAACAGCGAGAAAAAATTTGACACATGCAAAGGAAGCTTCAAAGACAATATACGATAAGAAATCGAAGCAACCGAAATTCGAAATCGGAGATCGTGTGCTATTATACGATGAAACATTACGACGCGGACGGTCTGCAAAATTAACCCCAAAATGGACCGGTCCACATATAGTAACGGAGGTGAACTCCGAAGTAAATTGCACGATAAAAAGGGGACGAAAATTCACACGGGTACACGTGAACCGGCTAAAACATTTTATTGAGCACTAGCGTCACGGGAAAATTGTAAACGACACATACACATATACAAAAAAAAAGGACAGAGGAAACAAAATTGTAAAAGACGCATCCCATTACAGGGCGATGGTGCTAATCGGGACCTTGGCAACGGAGGACAACACGACACCGTGGGAAATACAGACCTTCGACACATCACCAGGAATTTTCTACGAAGAATTCGGCACGATATTAGTTTACCACGACAAATGGAATTTGGTGGTCAACATAGACTTGCACCCCATCAGGACTCAGAAAAAACAGATTGCGTTGGCACTAAACGAACTACAGAAAACATGCAAAAAACAGGCAGCATCCGACGTGCTCTGTAATATTTTGGACAGCACAATAATGCGATTGGAAAGAAAAATTAGCAGAGGAATGCAAATAATCGATGACATCACTGGGCAAAGAACGAACAGACAACGCAGAGGACTAATTAACGGAATCGGCACCGTGATAAAATCACTGACTGGAAATATGGACGCCGAAGATGCAGAAAAAATAAATCAAGAAATCAACGACCTAAAAAATGGTCAAAAAACAGTCGAAACAATTCTTAAGGAGAACATCCAGATTATGGAATCGACAATGGAAATTTTCAACAAAACAGCAAGTCATATCGAAGAGAATGAAAAGACACTGGAAAACCTTATAAAAAGAATAGAAAGCTGCATCGAAAACAGATTGACAGATACAATGGCAAGACAAGAACTCGACGAACACATGACAGGGCTCGGAATCGTGGTGGAAACATTACTGGACGACATACGAGAATTGGAACATTTTTTGATTGGAGTAGGCCAAGGGGCGGCTGCACCAACGGTGCTGTCACCGCACAAAATAAGTGAATACTTGACAGACGCATTACCGCATCTTCCTCGAGGTAGTAGTTTCCCCGCACAGATAACGCCACACAACACACAAAAACTGCTTCAACTATCAGAAATCAAAGCGTATAGTCAGGGACACAGCGTAGTATTGGTCATAGTAATACCACTCGATGGAACGACAGAATACAGGGTAAACAAAGTATACCCACTACCGACACATATACAGAATGATACATACCAATACTTAGACGTAACGAGCGAACTCGTAATAGTAGACCGAGAGCGACGAACGTACTTGCGACTGACACACAACGACTTGCAGAAGTGCAAACGTGTGCAAAAAAATTTTATATGCGAACCGAACCACCCGTCTTTACTTATTAAAGACAACGCACCGTGTGAAATACTAATTTATACACGACAAGATTCAAACACAGAAAACTGCGCAAAAAGAATAATAACTATTAAGGAGACGATAATAATACCATTGTATCAGACAGGTAAATGGATCTTTATAGCTCCAAAACCCGAGCCGGTAACAATTACATGTAAAAATGAAAACACCGAGCATATTAGATTGGAAAAATCGGGAACACTGGCTTTGACAGGGAAATGCGTTGTGACCGCCACACACTTTAGGATAGAAACAGTACAAAAATTTACACAGCAAGTGTACGAAACATATTTACCTTCATATAACCTAACATTCTTAGGAGAGATAAAAGAAATAATACCTAAAGTGACAAGCGAAACGAATAAACTAAAACTGCATAGTGTTATAAGCGACGTGAAGGAACTGAACAATTTGGGAGTACGATTGCGTACAATTAAAAAAGGTCTAGACGAACACACTAACAATGACCCGTACTACCCACACACCATAGGCACATATTCATTAAGCACGATAGCAATAGTGGTAATAATTGTATTTGCATTGTATACATTTTTGAAAAAATCACGTGCTCAGCCGACATCGGTGCAAGCGCAACCAGCCAAAGTGGTAGAAATGCGAACAGTTTCACCGAAACCGACAAAACGAAAACTATCATTCAAAAAGGTAAGAGTCTCCTTCAAGAGAAACACACCGAACACCAGCTCGGTATAACGACATAGCACAGGGATCATTAAAAAATGCGATACGAATAATATGGGAATAATAGGGGATCAATATGTATCATAGTTAGGGGCGAAACCGTAAATAAAGTAATCCTGCGGATTCCTTTTCCTAGGGGGGAGGGATGTTGTACCCAGTATATTAGGAGGTACAACGATATTCGGACATTGAACCGAAAAGGTATTTATAATTATAAGGAAAAGGTTGCGAAACATACGACAGTCAGTATTTCGAAAGAGGAGCCAATGCACTGAGAAATATGCGAATATCGAAGAAGAAGACAGTCTTGATTGACGAGTCGAACCGAGCGGTCCGGTCCCGAATTATATCCGTACATTGTTAAACATCTCGTAGACTTCAATAAATTATCATTTACTTGTCACTCCCAACACGAGTTTTACTCCTAATTGACAAACATCCCAATAAACATTCAGTATCGGAACTTCAATCGACTTTCCGATACAACATATCACATTGTACATTCTTAATTCTGCTCTTTAAAAATAAAAATCAGAAAAATATATATTAGTATTATTGTTATTATTATTTGAATAACTCACATTATTTGGAGAATAATAATAATAATAATAATAATAATAATAATAATAATAATAATAACACAGTGCGCACTATGGCGATACGCTCCACCCCCTCCCCTCAGACCTCTTGCCATACATCCGTAGCTGAGCTCTCCGCGAGCGGCCGCGGAGTGGGGACAGGAGTGGGGACAGGAGTGGGAGGCGTCATAGTGCGCCTCTTACTACTAACGCATATTTACATAATTTGTATTTATTAGACAAAATTTTCATACTCGAAACAACAACAAAATTTTTTTTGCCACCGTCGAAAATTAAACCAGATAAATATCAATAATCAATTTTATACCAATTTTTACAAATATTTTTAGGAACAACATTTTATTATAAAACTCGATTATTTATATATTTTTTATAGACTTGATACATAGAGATAGACAAGAACATTTTTTTTCCGAACAAATGTAAGCTTTCACAACAATTTAAGTTTAATTTTATTCATTGATTGTTTTTTCTTAAAAATTAATAAACTCAACAATTTACACTAATAAAAAAACTTGTTAAAGACTGCCTAGATATACTGTAAAATACAATAACATAAACATTTTTTTTTATAAATAAATAATAAAAAGTAAGTCATACCTCAATCATAATTTTTTCAAAAATATTGCAGAATCACATTTCATCAGTCTTAGTCACTGTCTTCTTCAATCCCGGATAAAACATTGTTTCTATCAGATAATTTGCTCAATGTTTTAGCAGGCGTAGAAATTTCCGACAAATATCTCCCGTATGACAAATAATAAATAATCGCGGCAACATGGAAGCAACATTCAATAGTTCCAAGACCATATGCACATTCACAGCTGAAATGTGATTCTGCAATATCTTTGAAAAATATATCTTCGATTTTGAGATAGTTGTTTGCCATTTTATTATTTATTTATTGAAAACTGTTTTTTATGGTATAATTGTATTTATTAATTTTTTAATTTATAAATTTTTGAGAAAAAACAATAAATTAATAATATTGATCTTCATTTTTTTTTAAAGTTTACATTTGTTCAGAAAAAAAAGTTCTTGTCTTTCATCGATTCGATAATTTTCGGTTATCTCTATGTCTCAAGTCTATAAAAAATATATCAATTATCGAGTTTTATAATAAAATGTTGTTCCTATAAATATTTGTTAAAATTACTATAAAATTGATTACACCGGCACATAAAAATAAAAAAGTGATCTGTATTTTTGACCAAACAAAATTTCATTGAACTAGATTAAGTATGTTTCTTATGTACTTCGATGCGCTGAATCCGAATCCGAAGTCCGTTTGGCTCGTACAGCCTAACAAAATTTAGTGAATTGCCAAATGCCGCTAAAAATAGCTAAAAATTGCTAAAAATAGAAGTTATGAGCATGACATTTTTTTTTATTAAACTAGATTAGGTATGTTTCTTGTGTATTTTGATACGCTGAATCCGATCGCCGAGTCTATTAATTTCGATCATGCACACACCACCGTCCAAAAGTTTGGAAACATTTGCCCCGATTCCGAGCCGCACAAAAAGTTTCACTGCTCTTTTTAAAATAAAGATATTTCAATTCAAGAAGCGATGTTTCAAAGGGGAAATATTCAGCTCCATTTCGCTTTATCCAAGACATTTTTTCGAATCCAGTACGTTATTTGAAACATGGTCGTTTTAAAGCTTTTTTTGGCGTTGGAATTTTGGCGTACGACCCAAGAAAACTTTTTCAAACTGTTTTTCGCATAAAACACTTGTAGGAGGGAGTGTAAGTTTTAATTTCGTTTTGTAAAAAGTCTTGTACAATTTTTTCCCCATAAATCGTCTCCTGGACTGCCAACACAACAGTGGATAATTATTTTTATTTCGATTTAATATTAATTAATTTCGATTAATTAATTAAATTTCAATAAAATGGGTACAGTACAGAGGGAGACAGCAAGTACTCTTTGTAATATAGCCTCTTTTGCGGTCTGACTCCTTCCAGTGTCAAATGTCCGTGTTCACGCTCGGCTATAAGAGCATTCTATTTGCGTGATCCGTATGTGAGAGCCTTTGCCATCTCGCAGTGAGTCCGGAACTAACGCTGTGGAATGGCTGACCCCCTATAGACATCTCTAAGAAAGTCCGCTGGGAACGTCTACACACGGTTACGGCAGGATATCCTTGAGACATCCCATATTAATCTCGCGTAGAACAATGTCTTAGCGGTACCTCCCAGAGACATCTCTAAGAGAGGGCGCCGGGATCGTCAAAACACAGTGACGACAGGATATCCTCAAGACATCCTATATTAATCTCGCGTAGAACAATGTCCTACCGGTACCTCCCAGATACATCTATAAGAGAGTGCACTGGGATCGTCTAAACACGGTTGCGACAGAATATCCTCAAAACATCCTATATTAATCTCGAGTAGACCGATGTTTTACTAGTACCTCCCACAGACATCTACAAGTGAGTACGGTACGATCGTCCACACACGGTGATGGCAGGATATCCTCCAGACATCCTATATTAATCTCGGGTGGAACAATGTCCTACCACTACCTCCCACAGACGTCTATAAGAGAGTGCGTTGGGATCGTCCAATTACGGTTGCGACAGGATATCCTCGAGATATCCTACATTAATCTCGGGTAGAACGGAATCCTTCCGGTACCTCTCAGAGACATCTCTAAGAGAGTGCGCTGGGATCGTCTAAACACGGTTGCAACAGGATATCCTCAAGACATCCCATATTAATCTCGAGTAGACCAATGTCTTACTAGTACCTCCCACAGACATCTACAAGAGAGTGCGGTACGATCGTCTACACACGGTAACGGTAGGATATCTTCAAGACATCCTATATTAATCTAGGGTGGAACAATGTCCTACCACTACCTTCCTCAGACGTCTATAAGAGAGTGCGTTGGGATCTTCTAATTACGGTTGCAATAGGATATCCTCAAGACATCCAATATTAATCCCGGGTAGAACGATATCTTACTGGTTCCTCCCATACAATGTACTATCTTGGCAGGACATGAATGGGACTATCTCTGGATCGTCCCGGGATCAATTTTGCTGTGTGGGTCATTAAGATAAATAAATTTCCATTTACTTCTCTTTTGTTGATTTCACATCATTGACAATTTAATTTTTTTTATTTTCAAATCATGACTGAAAAACGAAAAACTAATTTGTCACTAAATTCATTTAGAGCTATGAAGATTGCCAGAAATCAAGAAACTTCTCTTCAAGCAGAGCTGAGTAGGAATGAGCAAGATATGCCTCGAGCGACTTTTAGAGCAGCAGAAACACCGGAGCAGGCGGATCATGGACGGCAACAACACGCTCATTAGATCGCATCACGGCGATCTGCTGAGATGTCGGAACAATCACAGGCGTGGCGCGAGAAACAACTTCAGCGGCAAGCCAGATTCAGAGCTGCAGAAACGCCGGAGCAAGCGGATCATAGATGCCAACAACACGCTCATTATATCGCAATTACGGTGAGCCGCTGAAATGCGGCGAACATTCAATCGAAACACTCGAAGTGTTTTCGAACCAGCTGCATTGGAGTACGATGCGAGTTACGGCAGCCACAGGCTCTTAAAAATGGAGAGAATGAATGAAGCGTGCAGATTTTGCGATGCGCAGAAATGGGAAGATAAGGCGGCAGGAGTGTATTGTTACGGCGGAAAAGTAGTAATTCCACGGTTGGAGGAGCCAGCGAAACCATTGAAAGAATTATTTTCATGCAGGACAGACGAATCACGGCATTTCTTAAATAATATTCGAAAATACAATAGGTGCTTCCACATGACATCTTTCGGGGCGGATAGAGTTATTTCCATACCGGGTTTTTTTCTAACATTTACTGCACAAGGGCAGGCTTATCATAAAATTTGGTCTCTACTTCTCGCGTCAAATGAGCAGCTACAGTTTTTACAAATTTATTTTTTAGGCGATGAGGCGCAAGTCAAGTGACGTTCTCAAATTGTTCAAGGAGTTCAGAGACAAATCGTTTAAAAAACACGAAGAGTTCTTAACGGCAACAATATTTTGATACGCGGATTCAAAGCGGCACTGGAAAACATGCCAAATGAAAATTTCTAAGGGGTGATTAACCCTCACTGCATTCTGCGCGGGCAACACAAGCGGCGCTATAACGCGCCCACCACCAACGAGGTGGCAGCCGTGGTGGTTGGCTCGGAACACACCACGGGCTGGGACATTGTACTGCATGCACGCGATAGGCATTTTTGTCGCGCTGCTGATACGCACAGGTTTCACGACGCTCTCCAGTACCCGATCATTTTTTAAAAAGGCCAGGAAGGGTATCATTTTGAAATACCACAAATGAACCCAGGGACTAGGCATCCAGTGCCTAATCAAAAAGTTTCCTGTATTGACTCTTATGCTTACCATCTTCTGGTGTGTAACAATCACTTTAATCTCCTGCTGCGCTGTAAGCAACTTCTACACCAGTTCTTAGTTGATATGTATGTCAAAATAGAAAGTAAGCGCTTGAGATACATCTCTTTGAATTAAAGCAAGTTACGAGTCGAAAATTATATTCATTCACAAAATGCTGTAAGAAATGACGAGCAAGTGAACGCCAGTGATGTAGGATAAATGGTTATCCTCCCTGCCTCCGTCGTGAACACCCCAAGATACCTCCATGAATACACGCAAGATGCATTCGCATGAGTTCCAAACTATAGCTGCCCCGATCTGTTCATCACGTTGACGTGCAATACGGCATGGGCAGATATTAATGTCTAACTTATGCCTGGCCAAAAAGCCATTGACAGACACGAACTCACTGCTAGAGTTTTTTAAATCAAAGTACAGAAGTTAGTAGTTCTGCTTATGAAAGGTCGAGTCTTTGGCGCGATGCAATGCTTCATGTATTCCATAGAGTGGCAAAAGCGAGGCTTGCCGCATGTACATCTTTTATTGTAGTTAAAAGAGAAATTACGTCCCAATCAAATCGACGATATAATTAGTGCGGAAATCCCTGATGTCAACCTAGACAAAACAAGTACGCCTCGCGTACTCGTTGGGGGCTTCGCCTCCCCCCCCCCCGCGCGGAGCGCTCACGTTTTGTTAGGGGGCTTCGCCCCCCGAACCCCCTTTAACGTTTTGTTGGGGGGCTTTGCGCTCCGTATTCTTGACCATTATCTTTATTTCTTCGGTATGTAAATACTATATTGTTCTTATGTTATTGAATATTGTTTTTAATAATATTGAGTCACATTTTTCATTCTCAATGGGGCAATGATTCATAAAGTTAATGACCGAATTTTAAGAATTATATTAGTAGGCGCTCACAATTTCGTAATATAATGATCATATATTTTGTATTTGTGATATATTTTGAATGTTGGTTAACATGTCCCTTAGGGACGTTTTAATAGGCACTCACACCGCTATTTAAACTTTTTGATTCATTGTGAACATCGAGTAGTCGTATAAATTCTATTAATCATAATTAAAAAGACAGATTCGAATATAATCAATATGACATAAAAGTATCTAAACAATCATATCATTTAAATGTTTTGATAGATTATATTCACAGAATTATTACAATATTAGGCAGTAATGAAGAATATTAGTGACATGAGATGGGCATATTTATCATAACACTTTAATCATTTAATGATTATTAGTCCATTTATAATAAGTAAAAAAAGCTTTCGGTCATAAATCAATGCTCAGATTCTGTTTTTTCACGTTTGAAACGCGTGGGTGATCGCCATATTGCCAATGGAGCGCAAGCACACAACAGAACCATGTACTTTTTATAAGAGCGAAATATGGGTTTTGAATTTGGCGCGCTTGGCCGTGTTTAGTTCCTCTTTTACTCTGTACGTGGCGTAGCGGCGTCGTGACATACGTGGCGACGTCGCGTGCGCTGGTCTATGCTTTACGTGAAAGCGGTGAGAGTGATATGTGCTTGTTAACAGTCATATAGAAATTCTGCTAGTGAGAAAAATAGTCTTTTTTGTTGAAAATATTGTTTTTGTGCAAAAGTTATTCACTTAGCAGTGTCTAATTGGATTGAAACTACATGGGACATTTGTTCATAATCATATACAGAAATTCTGTAAGTAAGAAAAAAAATCGTCCTTGAACTTCGGAGATCCAAGTGCATATGGACAGAAATAGCTTTTTTCGTTAAAAATTGTGTTTTCTTTGCAAAAATTGTAAATTTAATGGTCTCTGATTGGATTAATACTTCGTAGGACATTTGTTTACAATCATATACAGACATCGTGTGAGTTAGAGAAAAATTCGTCTGTGAATTTCGGAGATCCATGTGCGTATGGACAGAAATAGCTTTCTTTTCGTTAAAAATTGTGTTTTCTTTGCAAAAATTGTAAGCTTTGGTGTCTGATTGGATTCATACTTCGTGGTACATTTGTTTACAATCATATACAGACATTGTGTGAGTAAGAGAAAGATTCGTTCGTGAAATTCGGAGATCCAAGTGCATACAGATAGAAATAGCATTTTTTTGTTGGAATGGTGTTTTTTGCCAAAATTGAAACCTTTATGGTGTTTGATTGGATTCATACTTCGTCAGACATTTGTTTACAATCATATACACACATTCTGTGAGTTAGAGAAAAATTCGTTAGAGAAATTCCAAGTTTCAACTACATATGGTCATAAAATGTCTTTTTTTGCTCAAAAATGGGTATTTTTTAGAAAATATTTGTTTTACAATATCCGTTTGGATTTAAACTCCTTGGGCATAGAGATTACAACCATACACAACTACCCTCCAAAGGAAATTGAATTCCGTACACCGGTTTCTGAGATCTGGGTCTGGACGGACATCCAACACAGATTTCGAGGTGATTGCAATAATCACTTTCTGTCATAAATGAGTGAGTGCCTAAAAACTACACGACATCGTTGTCAAAAATATATCCATGGTCCATGCAGCGCACTCAATATATCATCTACGTACATGAAGGATGCAAAGTGTACCAAAAGGTACCCCTGGGCATTATTGAAAGACACGCAGACAAGTGGAAATGGATATCCATTGTATCGGCGAAGAACACCTCACGATGGAGGACGCACAGCTTCTATGAAAAATTCGCGGTAATCAGAAAGACATCGTGGTGGATAACAGTTGGGTCGTGCCCTATTCTCCGCTTCTTACCAAAATCTTTGATGCCCATATTAATGTAGAGTTCTGTAGTTCCGTGCAGTCCATAAAATACATATGTAAGTATATAAACAAAGGGAGCGATCAACCAGTTTTCAATGTAAGGCAAGATGGCATTGTAAATATGGACCCCAGAGATGAAGTGCAAATATTAAGAGCGGGCCGGTACGGGAGCAGCAATGAAGCGGCGTGGCAAATTTTTGGCTTACCACTTCACGAAAGACACCCCACTGTCACCCACCTAGTGGTGCACCTACCCAATGGCCAACGCGTTTACTTCACGGAATACAATTTCCGCGATAGATCGACAACGCCACCGAAGAAAACATTGACTGCATTTTCCCAACTCTGCGATAGGGACAACTTCGCAAAAACTCTATTATACGCCGAAGTGCCGAGGTATTATACGTGGAATGCACCGAGGTAAGAATGGAAGCGCCGTGCTTAGGGGACATCTGTAGAAGGCTGGCCAGGCGTGAATGCTGGAGATGCACTGGGTCGAACAAACTTCCTGGCACTGAAAAAAATGGATGGGTTAGAGCGAGCGACATTTAGGGGAGCACGTGAAGCACGTGGACTATTGGAAGATGACAATCATTGCGATTTAACTATGGAGGAAGCCGTTCTATGTTGCTCAGCTGCCAAAGTCAGAGAGCTTTTTGCAATTTTAGTAAGCATTTGCGGACTCTCAAACCCTCTCCAGCCGTGGAGTAAATACAAAGATGCACTGTCAGAGGATATCGCGCATACGCTACAAGGCACGCAGGAAGACTTGATAATTAATGACGCTGTGATATTAATCGACGACAAGATAATTAACTCATATGGAAAAAATATGGCGGATTTCAGTTTGCCCACACCACTATGAAGGCACGTTCGTTATTCAATTATACAGCGCGTGAATAGTTGTCATGGGCGACTCTTTTTCTTTGACGCACCGGAAGGTACTAGCAAGACATTTGTGTTAAACCTACTTCTGGCTCGAATTCGAAAGGACTGGGACATAGCCCTGGCTGTGGCATTCTTGGGAATCGCTGCAACGTTGCTTAACGGTGGACGGATTATACATTCTACTTTTTGATTGCCACTTAATCTTGCGAGCGACGAAGTCCCTACATGCAACATCAGCAAAAGTAGCAACCGCGGCGCTCTCTTTCGAAAGTGCAAGTTAATTGTATGGGACGAGTGCACTATGTCGCACAAGTGCGCAGTAGAGGCGTTAAGCTGCAGCCTGCAAGATGTCCGTAGCAAGCATGCTTTGATGGGAGGTGTTGTAGTATCACTCGCTGGTGATTTCAGGCAGATACTGCCCGTCAATGTGAAGGGTATAACGGCGGATGAGATGAATGCGTGTATGAAGGCGTCGCCACTGTGGTCCAAGGATGAAAAGTTTAATCTTATGTGCAACATGCCTGTCCAACTTTTGAATGATTTGGAATCAGGTGCTTATGTGTCTAAGCTACTGCAGATCGGAGAGGGTCGACTAGAAATAGACATTGATGGTCAAATTACATTTAACAACGATCTTTGTCATCACTTAACGACAGAAGATGAACTTATTTCCCACATTTCTCCCAACTTACAAAACAATATAAGCAACGAAGAGTGGATAGGCGAAAGGGCAATACTATTACCAAAAAATGAGTCTGTCAGTAACATTGACAAAAAAATATTGGAAGGGTTAGTCGGCGAATCAAAAATATACACATCAATAGACACAGTCATGAGCAGTGACGACAGTACAGCGTACCCTATAGAATTTCTTAACACCTGTGAATTCACAGGCGTGCCTTCCCATAAACCGGAGTTAAAGGTTGACGCCCCAATTCTGTTGATGTGCAGCCTTGATGCACCGAAATTGTGCAATGGCACCAGACCACGTTTTACAGAGCTTGGGCGGAATATCATAAAGGCCACTATTCTTACCGGAGTGGCTAAAAGAGAGAGCGTGTTGATTCCTCGAATCCCAATTATCCCAAACAATTTGCCATTTCAATTCAAGAGGCAACAAGTTTCCTTCAAAGTTCGCATTCACAATGACCATCAATAAATCCCAAGGCCGAACGTTGGAAGTGGCGGGAATTCATTTGTGTACTCCTTGCTTTTCCCATAGTCAGCTTTATGTCGGTTGCTCAAGAGTATCGAGTCCCCAAAACTTACATATACTGGCGGAAAGTAATAAATCATATAATATCGTCTACAGAAGTATATTAACTTAACATGAGTGCACGAACCCAAACCCAAACCTGATGACGCGAAGGCGCGTAGCACCCAAGCCGCACGAATCGCTAGTATATATATAGAAAATAGCGTTTCCGTCAATATTAGCAAAGCTGCAGTTGATTTACCAAAACTAGGGAAAAAGTCACTTTTTTGTACTTTTTTCAATTAAATATTAAGAGTAGAAAATATTTTTCTTCCCAAAAACTCTTGAGGAAAGCTTGTACGAAATTTATTCCAGTTTCCGAAACTGCCCGTTTAATTTCTGTACGACCATTGGTTGCTGAGATATCAGTAGTTAAAGACAAAAGGATCCTTTTTCATTCAAAGTCGGATATCTCCGCGAGAAATCAACGTAGAGAAAAAACAAAAACGGAAATTGAAGGTGGATAAACAGGCTACCCGGTCCATGCATTGGTTAAGCTGAACAATTTTTTTCCGAGCCCGTGGACTAAAAATAAAAACGTTAGAAATTCGCAAAAATTTTCTGTCGCGCCATTTCTTTGAATTTCGTACAAACCGTAGCTCCTAAAAATATCTGATTAAAAGATCTAAAAACTAGAATCTTAGAGCTTCAAAATTCTTATTTTATGACCACGATATGATCAGTTTTTACTGAAACGCAGCCTGTCGAAAATCGCTGAACATTTTTGAAATTTTTCTTGCTCCTTTAATTGTTGTGCGTAGTGTATATTCGACATTATTTAATTAATAAGCGTTTCTTTCAGGTGCATTTTTACACAAACTCAATGTTTGAGACTATTTTTCTTCCAATTCGCAGCTGGATCTCAATTATAAAAATTTTGATATGTGACTAACTTTTGGTTGAGAGTCTATGGGGTCAACATCCAAGTCCGGCACATTTTTGTTAGGTCCTTATGTCGGAGACACAGGCCACTTTTTAAATTTTCAAAACAAAAAATGGGTCAAAAAATCAAAAAGTGGCCCGTAACTCCATAATAAGGATTTTAAAAAAAATGTGCCTCACTTGAGCAATCTGGAAAAGTATTACGAAGAAAATGAGACGTCGTAAGATGAGATCCATCGAGTGGTTTGTGCAGGATCGTGCACAGCGTAGTGAAACTTAAAAACTCAAAAATTAATTGGGGAGGAACCGCTGCACCTTGAGGGTTCCAACTAGCAGCAACAATTTCTTCATTGGATACGTCAAATGATTGACCATTGGTCGGGTTTACACGTATTCAAAGAACATTTATATTAGTGTTCAAAAATCGGCTTTTCGACGCGGACTCGACCCCCTTAAGCAACCTTCTGTCCTGTGGTCTTATCTGGAAACTTGGTGTGGCACTTTTTTTATCCATTAATCCACAGCATGTATCAAATTTCCGGGAAAGTTAATTGGTCGTCATACTTGTATACTTATATATTCTGGAAGTGTCGGCAAAACCACGCGGTATTTTCTGTCCATAACCAATCACTTTCATCTTATAAATAAAAGCAAAAAAATGTTTGAGTCACACCTACCCAGGGGTTGCGAGCGAAACGTTTTGCTCGATTGGGGATTCAATCCTTGAGCGAGCACATTGCAGGTATACGAAGTGTAGCTCGTATCGCGAGAGGAGTTTCATGGTACACCGGGACGATCGAATCGGAAAGGGAGCGCAAAGGGACTCAGGTAGTTTCCTTCTCCTCGCGAGTCGAGTAGACATTTATTTTTGGGGATCGTATCGTGAGCGAGTAAATAGTCGTCGGATGAGGTTTCCATACTATCGCGAGTTATTGGGTGTCTCGAGTCCGTCGGATTGGTCCTACGAGGATCGAAACGACCGAGAACTCTTCCAGTAAAACTCGCCGAGGATCAAAACCTCGAGCGACGCGAAAGGTTTTCGATCTTTACCTGGCCAGATCTCGTTGGGCATAGGATGTTTCCCTCTTTGTTTTGCGTTACATTATATATGTACGATCTTGACGATTGGATGAAATATTAAAACGGCATTTTCATATGAAATAATAAAACATTAAACTTTTTAAAAATTGTTACTGCAAAAATCTCATAGATTACATTTTATGATTAATGCAATCTTTTCAATGGGAACGTATTTTTTTTTTTAATATTCTACTATTGAAATGACGATTGTTTTTGAATGCTTCATTTTCTTTTGTGTATGCAACCGTTAATAGTTAATTACGTTCAGACAATCTTTTTTTTTCATTTTGCCAACAATTATTTTTCATCTTTAAATTCTTGGGAAACAGGAGTATTGGAATATAAATTTTTGTTAACATGATTAATGTTTGCGAATTGTCGTAATTTATTTCCGTTAATTGCGTTGTTTTTCTAAATTACCGTTTCTTGTTATTCTTTTATTCGCATTTTTGCTTGATAATTATCACCAGTGATAAATGTAACGAAAAATTATGTACATACAGTCATTAGGTAAGCACTAACGGAAGCCGGGCTTTTGTAAACCGGATTAACAAATAAAAACATATATATGAGGTTTTCCAGCTCATCTCAACCACTTTTACATGTTGTATTTTTTTATTTGGCTCAAACTTTTTTCTAATATTGTACCTATTTATGGAACTTTACTCGATTTTTTCAAATTTTTTTACCCATGCATTTACAAGAGATGATTTTTTGTTGAAATTCGACGATTTTTTTTCCAATGCTTGTAACTTTGCGAAAAATGGCCTAAATCAAGCTTTTTCTTTAATGTTTGTTTTTGAGTGTATTTTTTGATAAAAAATATTAAAAATTTAACGATATCCATCTTCTCTATCGTTTTACCGCTTAAAGCAAAAAAATGTTAGTTTCAAAAGGTCGGAAGCTTTAAATTTTTATCAAAAAATTTGCTAAGAAATTTTGACTATTTTTTAACTATTTTTAATGCTAGGCTGATCTTGGGCGGATTTTTTCTTATATTATATAGTTTCCTTATATATTTTCATGATTAAAAACAAGTTTTTTTTAAATTTAATATAGTTTTATTATACCAACTACAAGCCTATTTTCTTTGATGTTTAGATACTAGTTTACAAATTCTTGCTATTTAAACGTCAAAGAAAATAGGCTTGTAGTCGATATATTAAGACTACCCCAAATTAAAAAATAAACTTGTTTTTAATCATGAAAAAAATATAAGGAAAAATGTCCCCACGATGAAACTGGTCTTAAAAATGGTTAAAATAGTCAAAGTTTCCTCGCAAATTTAAAAAAAAACTTGCGAATCGGAAACTTGCACATCGCTTCCTCAGTATTTTTTCGTATTTACAAATCCTCCTCTATGAGGAAATGTTAGCAAATTTAAGTAAATTTGAGCCGTCAAAGTTTTGGCTTCCTCATAGAGAAAGCTTTGTAAATACGGAAAAATACTTTGGAAACGATGTGCAAATTTCCGATTTGCAAGTTTTTTTTACTAACTCTGGTTACCGGAGTAATAAAACGGCAGCTTTGTATCGTACGATTTGCGATCAACTTTTTTTTGGAAAATTTCAAAATTGCATGAAATTCGCACGGTTCAAGCGATTTTTGCAAAATTGAATACAAAGTAACTTTTTCCATCAAAATACCCATATTGAAATTTTAAGCCTAATTTAACGAAGTATGTACAAGCTACGTACGATCATGCGCTTTTTCCAAAAAAATAAAAATTTCATAAATCGCGAACCCCTTGAGCAATTTTCGCGAAATTAAATAGCAATAATCTTTAATACTCAAACCATCTGTATAATATTTTTTAACCCGATATCTCTAAATTTGCGAACGCTAGAGCAACCACGCCCTTTTTTTGCAAATTTAAAAGTCGCATAAAATTCGCATACGGCGCTGAATTTTTGAAAAATTCATACCAAACAAAGGGGCTGTGGAGCTCAGCTTATGTGCAAAATTTCGGCTCGCTACACCAATGAGGTCTTGAGACATAGATGTTTGAATTTTTCGAGGCAGCGACACACACACATACATACATAGACACTAGAGTGGTTCTTATTTGGGGTATGTTGCTTTTCCTTTTGACGATAGTCCTTAATCGGTTTTGAATAAATGAATAAATAGAAACTCAGTCCAAATTTCAGCTCGATATCTCAATTTAAACCTGGCCCCGACAGAGGTCAAAGTTTTAAAGGGGAAATACGTGTATTTTTTCCAGTCAATGATCTGAACATTTTTTCGACTTAGAAAATATTGATATAAAAATTTAAAACTTGGCACATATATTCCTCATAGTATAAGGTATAATTGTAGTAGTTTGTCAAATTTTTCATCCTTGTTTTTGGATATACATTCCCGCTCAAAAGTTTGGATACATTTGTGGATATTTCTTGCTGCACTAGAAGTTGCATAACTCCGTAAAAAAAAAGATAATTAAATTTTTTAAAAAGCATTTTGACGGGAAGAATTTCAGCTTCGTTTTCCATTTTTTAAATATTTTTCATGATTTTTTTTCGACTCACTATGCACTTTTTAATGTGACCGTTTTTCGGTCTTTTTTCGACCATCGCGAATTGGGCGCATTACTTGAGGATTTTTTTTTTGTCTTTTTTATCTACGGTGCATTCAAAAGAGTTAGCAGACACTCCATTTTTGTCTCTTAAAAGTTTTTGTACGATTTTTTCTCGCAAGGTTATTTCACTTTTGGCTGAAAAAGACAAATTTCGAAAATGTAACATAACTCAAAAACTATAGGGTTAAAGAGAAAATGTCAGGTATGAAAAAAGTACCGTAGGTATACATCACTATTGAGTTTCGAGCGAAAATAGTAAAAAAATAAAATTTGCCTAGAAAAATTCTGAAATAATTCCAGGCGATTCCGTATATACGTACGCACTGTGGGTAGATTCACAGAAAAATCGGCAAAACTAGGCCGATGTGCGTACTGAAAAATGCAATGGTGATTCTTAAGTTTTTAACCTCGCTGATTTCAAATCTGGAATCAAAATTTCGAAAAAACAAAATGGCGGACCGGAAGTGACTATCTGCGTTACTAAAAAGAATCCGATTTGAGTAGGGATCGGTAAATTAGCGGTTTGAAAGTCACTGATTAAAAATCTCAAATCCAAATTTTGAAAAAACAAAATGGCAGACCGGAAGTGACTATCTGCGTTACTAAAAAGCATCCGATTTGAGTAGGGATCGGTAAATTTGCGGTTTAAAAGTCACTTATTGAAAATCTTGAATCAAAATTTCGAAAAAACAAAATGGCGGACCGGAAGTGACTATCTGCGTTACTGAAAAGAATCCGATTTGAGTAGGGGTCGGTCAATTTGCGGTTTAAAAGTCACTTATTGAAAATCTCTAATCAAAATTTCGAAAAAACAAAATGGCGGACTGGAAGTGACTATCTGCATTACTAAAAAGCATCCGATTTGTGTAGGGATCGGTAAATTTGCGGTTTAAAAGTCACTTATTGAAAATCCTGAATCAAAATTTCGAAAAAAAACAAAATGGCGAACCGAAAATATATTTTTATCTTACTCATAAGCAACTTTTGCTATCAGAAATCAATATTTGTGTTTTGAAGGTTGTTTTTTATAAATTTTAAATGAGATTTGGGGAAAACAAAACGATTGTCTGGAAGTGAGGGAAAGATTTCAAATAATTTCGGAAAATTAGTTATAAATCCTTTTTAACGGATTTTATTGCTAAATACATTTGAAACAGCAATCGACACTTAACGAATTAAATTTTACCGAAAATAATACGTGCGTTACATAGAATAATTAATAATTAATAATAATAATAATAATATTAATTATTAATAATTATTCCTGATTTCAATATTAATCATAATCGTCAGCGTCGGAATCGCGATCGCCGTCGTCAGAGGAATTGGTGGATTCTGATTCGTCACTCGTGTATTCCATTAATTCACCTAAACCATACTTATCGCGAGAACTATCGGTACAGAGCAAAAGTTGCAATGCTTCTGGTGATAAGCTTTTTGCTTTTTTCGGATACTGCTTGCCCATGCTCGATATGTACGGATCTGAAGTTAAGAGGAGTCGATTGAAAACGTCTTGCATGGTCGCTGTTCTCGAGTGTTTTCGAGCAAAACACTCGCGATATTTTTTAATATCCTTGTTACGGGCTTCCTGTGCGTCTTCTGACATTTGCCCGATAGGAAGCGGGGACCATTCAATTATCAAAGGACCGTGAATCAAAACTTTGTGAACCGTAGTTGGCATGCAGTACCAAGAATACAAAGTTACGAACATTTCGGCGGTTTCAAGAATATATTGTTTGAAAGCAGTTACATTTACGGCAAAGCCACTTGAAAGAACTTGCAATATTATGTGGAATCTTTTCATAATATTCTCGTCCAAACCCAAAATTCTTGATGAAATTTGAGTATTTTCGAAAAAACGTCGCGCAGTGTTTCCGTCGTTACTGCTACCAAACCCTTGTTTCGGTTTATCAACATCAAGATGCAACTCTTTCTTGAATGCGGCTTGAATAACTCGTTTTCGCTCAGCAACTACTTTTTTTTCTTCATCTTTTCGAGTTTGCCACTTGTGAACACCGATTTTATAGCCGATGTGCAAGAAGCACTCAAAAAAACGGATCCACGCATGCAACGTTGATAATCCAAGTTCGAGTCGAGTTCTGTCAACGTCTACAGTTTTCATCAGCTCTATGTCATTAAATTGCGATGATGTGAGATTGCATATATAGCAACGCATTGCGGATTTTGTATTTGTCACGGAGTTGCAAACTTTGCCGTCAATCATAGTAAAATACAGCTCGTATTTAACAGTAACTTCCTTCCCGTCAATAAATGTCGTAAAAGGGGTGAGAGACTCGATCTGATTATCAACGTGTTGCCGTTCCTGAATCGTTGACGACACAGTTTCTTTTGAAAATTGAATTCTAATAGGGCGACAATACCGTGGAGATGAGGGCCTGGGATTTTTCCAAAGGACGAATTCTTTTTTTGAGATATCCGATCCTAAAATTTGCAATGGAGCTAAAGACGTTAAAAATATACTCGCATCAGAACTCTCAGCATTCGTAAACTTTTGTTTGTATTCACTGTGCCCAGAGCTTCCATCACAACCCCATTTACAAATTAGTCTTAAATTCTTCGATTCTTCAGGGCGCAAAGAGTTAATCACGTCAGTTTGCAACTTTAGAATTCTGTCGCAAGTGTGATCAATCAAAGACTGTAATTTCACTTCGGCTAAAGTCTCAGTTACCGTTATATCTGAAGGGTAACAACGGTTTTTAGCAGCAACGACTTTTGCGTACGATGGATAAATAGCAACTTTTTTATTTCTCAAAGATCGCCTGATGTCTATGTATTGCTGTTTTGTTAGTTTTGCATTTACAAAATCTATCAGTGCTTCATCTCCAGACATCTCAACTAGCCGTGGATCTATCGACGATTCATATGCTGTTCGGTATCTCGCAGCTCTTGAGGGAGATTTTGTTGTGATGTTTTTTAAAATAGTGGCAGCATCGTTTAATCCTGCAGAACTGAGTCTCATCCTGGTGGCCAAACTTAATTCCTCCACGCAATGCTTTTCACTGACTTCTAAAGCCCTTCTTTTCTTGGTACGTTCACTCGACTCTTCGAAACTCAATTCTCGAGGTCGCCCAGATACACCTGAAGTTGATGGCTCTCCAATTGGTTTCGTACAATTCTGAAAAAAATAGCGCGAGCGTTATACTATACATCTTGACCCATAACTCGAGTTTTCGAAATATCAATAAAATTAATTACCAAAATAGTTATTGAAGTTTGCAACCATTTTTCATTTTTTTTTAAAATGCATCGTGGCTTCTGTGCACTTCGAGCCATCTACTTTTGATATTACAAAGTAATTTTTTTAATGAATCCTTTCCATTGTTGTCAATCGTGAAAGATTCGGATGACTCAAGAGTAATTTTTTCCTCAAAAATCTGAAGTTGCTCATCCAGGCACAATTTAAATTTCTCCTTAATCATTCAAAAAATATCCTGATAAGTGCACGTGTAATCCATGGCACGTGAACCTAGAATAAAACAAGTATGATAAACATTTACTAAAAATGAATGTGTTCATGGGAAAAATTTTAATCTAATTGTAAATGATAGAATAAATTATTGTAACATTTTGAACACCCGTTACATGAATCATGACTCTTTACGAATAGATCACTGGGTAGAAAATTATTTTATATTCCACAAGGACCGGCTATTGTCCCCAGCAGGTATACGTTTACCTGCTGGGGACTATGCGCCCAGCCTGAACAAAGAAGCCAAGCGTTGCGCGACATGAGAATTTCGGTTGCCAAAGCCAGATATGCAACAATCTGCAGAGATTTTTTTATAAATTCTAATCTTAATAACATTATCAATAGGCTACAATGTTCAAAAGTCTGGGATCTCCTGGGATCACAACTATTTTTATACTTCTTTTGGAAAAATAAATTTACAAGCTTGCTTGAAATGCATACATTGAACACTCTTTTATACATACAATATTTCAAATTTCAAAAAACTATTTGACATGATAATATTCTACATACCTTCAAGATTATCTCTCATTTTACCGATTTGAAATCGGTAGCGTAGAACAAAATATATTTCACTTTGCGCGAATCGAACATTTCAGCGTACAAAATCGCTACGTTCTTCACTCTCGAACGGTCGAGTTCAGACTGTCGTAAGTCGAGTACCGCGAAGGGTAGGGACCGGTCCTTTTACAATAGGGCGTACAAATACCTGGTCTTTGAAATGACATACATAGAAATACGAAATGAGAACACTCAATTTTTGGGTTTTGCCGATTTTTCTGTGATTCTGCCCACAGTGCTACGTTACTTTTTCCATACCTGACATTTTCTCTTCAACCCTATAGTTTTTGAGTTATGTTGCATCGTTCGAAATTTGTCTTTTTCAGCCAAAAGTCAAATAACCTTGCAAAAAAAAATCGTACGGAAATTTTTAAGAGACAAAAATGGAGTGTCTGATAACCCTTTCGAATGTACCGTAGATAAAAAAGACCAAAAAAAATGTCCTCAAAGTATGCGCCTAATTCGCGATGGTCGAAAAAAGACCAAAAACGGTCACATTCAATAGTGCATAGCGGATCGGAAAAAAATCGTAAAAATTATTGAAAAAATGTTAGATGAAGCTGAATTCCTTACCGTTGAAAAGCTTTTTCAAAAATTTGATTATCTTTTTTTTGAAAGAGTTATGCAACTTCTAGTGCAGCAAGAAATATCGACAAATGTAGCCAAACTTTTGAGCGGGAATGTATATCCAAAATCGAGGATGAAAAATGTAACAAACTACTACAATTATACCTTATACTATGAGGAATATATGTGCCAAGTTTTTAATTTTTTTATCAATGTTTACTAAGTCGAAAAAATGTTCAGGTCATTGACTGGAAAAAATACACGTATTTCCCCTTTAAAACTTTGACCTCTGTGAGGGCAAGGTTGAAATTGAGATATCGAGCCGAAATTTGGACTGAGTTTCTATTTATTTATTTAAAACTGATTAAGTACTATCGTCAAAAGAAAAAACATCATACCCCAAATAAGAACCACCCTAATACACACATACATACATACTAGAGTGGTTCTTAATTTGGTCAAAATTTTATTTTATCGCTCCCATGGGCTTAAATGTCTCCAAATATATTTTTAAAAAAATAGCCGAAGTCCCAGCCTCGTAGCTCAATTCTAAGTACCTCCCCAAAACTGTCGAATTTCACCATTTGATTAACATACGATTTTTGGCACTTTATAGCTTATATTTTTTTTCTCCAGCAGTATTGCACCTAAAAATTTGAAACTTCGCACATTTGTCACTTATTGTAGTAATTATTCGATGTCAGTTTGAAAAATTTCCCAGTGATCGAATTCCACGTTTAATCGGCAAGTTGAGATAGCTTATTCTTACGTACGGACGTAACTCGGGGTAACTTTTCCCGTTTGACTTACCGTCCTTAGAAATTTGGGCCACCTTGCCTCGGCCCATACAGGCCCGTTCCCGTCGCGAGATGGGTGATCGTTTTAGGTATTTCAAATAAAATGTTCAAACGAGGCAAATTACAATTAAAGTCGTAGCGATCTTATAACAATATGGAATCCCGAGATTCCGCACGCAATTTCCCTAAATTCTAAACTAAATTCCACACACACGCACACACACGCTTCGTTGAGTTCCTCCGACGGATTGTCGGATTTGCTCGAATCAGCCTCGGACGCCGATATTTATATCCAGTCACAATCAATTGAAATTGTTTGTTTCACACGAGTCACAATCACAATTTTCGTATCAGTCACAACACGGTCAAGAACAGTTTGAATATACGGTTTCTTTCACGCGGGCGCTCGCGACGCAATAGCCCACTGTGCGAATACTCGTCCCGCCTACACGCGGACGAGGTTTACAAACGCGGCGCAGGGAGGAAGCAGAGTATCCCAGATTCACAATCTTTAAATAATAAAACGGTCAAAAACAGTTCGAATAGTTTGATATTATTTTACAGGTGCTCGCGACACAATAGCCCACTATGCGATACTCGTCCCGCCTACGCGCGGACGAGATTTACAGCGCGGCGCAGGGAAGACACAGAACGACCCGGAGTCCAAGATCCCGAAGTTTTGACTCTTCCGAGTTTAATCTGAGACTAATTTGAAAAATGAATTTCTTTACTGATTCGAAAAGACTATTCTCCCTCTCTTGAGCAAAAGGAGGGTTTCTGGGGGGGGGGGTTCTCTGCAGAATTCTGATAACAGGCCCACGTGCAAAAATCCCTGATTCGACTGTTTCGTGCGTGGAGCCCTGGTCTGCCGGTGCATCCCACGGTCGCGAATCGCAACGTCGCCGAGAACTCGGGCGAGGTGACGACTCGCAACTGCATTTTTATCGATGCACCGGAAAACACGTTTCGTATTTTCGTGAGAGCGAGTCACGAGAGCGAATTGATGAATCAATTTATGAAAATGAATAAAATAATCGAATAGCAAAAATGATATCTCACGATCATTAATGATCGGAAAATAAAATAGGAAAAATATCATCACAAACATGTCGGGATGTAACATTATTAATGGAAGCTTCGACAAAGTTCATAATAACTCATGAACCATGTGAAATACGACGATAATGCAAATGAACTTTTTTATAAAAAATTAAGTTCTTTACAAAAAAGGTTGAATAAGATTTTTTCCTTTTTTCCAAAGTTTTTGAAATATTTGGAAAAATGAAGTGCGTAACTGCATTTTCTTCTCTTCAAATAGAAAATTCGTTAAGAAATCTTGGCTGCGACTTTCCTGGGTTCTCGAATTCTAGTATTTTAATCATGTACGATATTTGGTACTGATATTTTACGAAGCAAAAAAATTGTAATGATTGAATGTAAATTATTTTCAACGAGTTTTTCAAGCTAGGGGAAATTTTTCACACAGGGAAGAAATATCAAAAATAATTTTTTCAGTTTTTTTAATGAAACGAACGAATAATATATATTAATATTTCATTAAAAAAAAACGTCTTGTGGTAGATTTTTTTTTACTCAAATGATGAAGCGTCTAAAATTGTCTGCGTTATGCCATCAAACCCTTTTATTTTCCGTCTTCAGTGCATTCTTATATTTAACATACATTTTTATGGTGATAACTGTAGGTTCGAAATCCGCGCCAAATATATTAAGTTGTTGGGCCAATCCAGAGGGGTGACCATCAGACCGCTAGAATCTACACATAAATAGCAACACTTATTTTACGTCAAATTTCGTCAATCGTAGCGCTAGTAGCCACCCGCCCACGGCGCCCACCGCTTTCAGTGCCAGGGTGGGGGGTCAGTGCTCTCCTTCGTGCAGGGAGGTGACATCGCTATCTATTCCTCTCCCGCTAGGGAGAGGAATCTCTCTCCACTTTTGCAGTACAGGGATAGATAGCTTTGTCATCCCCCTGGACCAATCTAAGATTTTGTAAAAATCGATTTTCTTTGTCAAAAAGGTAGTAGTATATATAGGATTATATTTCAAAAGGTTATGTGTGTGAAAATCCCTAAGTACTTGATTTCCGTTATCTAGTGCAACCCCTCTTCATTCGCAGCGGGCTTTTTACGAACTTCAAACGCGTTTATCTCAGAACTACATTTTTCAAGTTGGCCGAACTCATAACTCGAAGATATTTCAACCGATTGATTCGAAATTCTAAATGAAATTTGAATATTTTTGAAGTGATTAATGAAATCGAAAAGATGTTTTAGCCGGTTCGAAGAAAATATGAAAATCGGGCATATCACCAATATTGAGTCAGAATAATATAAAATTATACGATAGGGAATAGAAATTAACTCTTATGTACCAAATATCATACACGATTAAAATATTGGAATTTGAGAACTCGGGAAAAGTCTTGGCCAAGATTTCTAAACGACTTTTCTATTTGAAGAGAAGAAAATGTAGTTGCGCGCATTATTTTTCCAAATATTTTAAAAAGTTTTGAAATAGAAAAAAACCTTATTTAACCTTTTTTGTAGAGAATTAAATTTCTTACAAAAAAGGTTATTTGCATTATCGTCGTATCTCACATAGTTTATGAGTTATTATGAACTTTGTCGAAGCTTTCCATTAATAAGCTATCTCAACTTGCCGATACATCGTGGAATTCAATCACTGAAAATTTTTTAAAACTGGCATCGAATAACTACTACAATGAGTGAAAAATGTGCGAAGTGTCAAATTTTTAGGTGCAATACTGCCGAAGGAGAAAACTATTAACTATAAAGTGCCAAAAATCGTACGTTAATCAAATGATGAAATTCGACAGCTTCGGGGAGGGATTTACTTTTTTTAAATATATTCGGAGACATTTGAGCCCATGGGAGCGATAAAATAAAATTTTAACCAAAATAAAAACCACCCTAATACATACATACATCCGGACATTTTTTACAAATATGATTTCTCGATGTTTTAGGACATTTTGAACATACTGACATGGAAATCTCGGAAAAAAAAAATTTCACGAAACAAAACTTCCTCTATGAGGAAGCAAAATTAATGGTATCCCTTTTAAAAAAAAACGCTTTTCTGCTTGTGATGAAAAAAAATTGTTCTTAATTATGAACAAAATAGAAGGTAAGATCTGCTCACGATTGAACTAGCATTAAAAACGGTCGAAATAGTCAAAGTTTCTCAGCAAATTTTTTGAAAAAAATTAAGTGTCCAACCTTTTAAAATTAACATTTTTTTGCTTTAAGCGGTAAAACTATGTAGAAGATGAATGTCGTTAAATTTTTAATATTTTTTATCAAAAAGTGCACTCAAAAACGAACATTAAAAAAAAAAAGCTTGATTTGGTCCCTTTTTCACAAAGTTACAAGCATTTGAAAAAAAATCATCGAATTTCAACAAAAAATCATATCTTGTAAATGCATGGATAAAAAAATTTGAAAAAAATCAAGTGAAGTTCCATAAATATGTACAATAATAGAAAAACGTTTGAGCCAAATAAAAAAATACAACATGTGAAAGTAGTTACGATGAACTGGAATACCTCATATATAATATATATGAGGTATTCTTTTTCAATTCAGCCACTCTTTTTTCGACCATTTCAGATGTGCCCCATAATTAATTATATCTAAGTACTACTAGAAGGCATTCTATGTGAATTTTTTCAGATTTTTCAATTCGAAATTTTAGAAATCGCCGTTTTTTTCCAAATAAATATATCTCGGAAACTTGAAGTAACTGAACAAAAATATCTATACATAAAGATGTAGTTTTGTGCTAGCATTCGAGTGCAATACTTGAAATAATTTTTACGTTCCGGTAACGCTGATTTTTTACCAAAAAAAAAAGGATAATTATTTTTTTATTGAAAAAAGACCATTTTTTATGCTGAAATAATTACAAAGTCTTGCAGTATATCTGGCGATATCACACAAAAATCGCTAGAGTGGCACGGATCGAGGTTCTAGGTAAAAAAACTGAAACCACACAGATTAATTTTTTTTTCTACCGGAACCTCGTTAACATATCTCGGAAACTTGAAGTTACTGAAAAAAAATGTCTGCAAATAAACGTTGTAGTTTTGTGTTAGCTTTCAAGCGGAATATTTAAAATAATTTTAACGTTTCGGTAACGCTGATTTTTTACCAATAAAAGGATAATTTATTTTTTTATTCAAAAACGGCCGTTTATATTTGGCCGAAAAAATTCTAGAGTCTTCCAGTATGTCTGACTATGTCGCAAAAAAATCGCCAGAGTGGCACGGATCGAGGTTCTGATAAAAAAAAAAAATTGCGTGGTTTTTTTTACCCCAGAACTACGATCCGTACCACTCTGGTGTTTTTTTTGCGATATCGTCAGATATACAGGAAAACTTTGTCATTTTTTCAGCCAAATAAAAAGGGCTTTTTTAAAATAAGAGAATAATTTCCCCCTTTTTTGGTAAAAAATCAGGGTTACCAGAACGTAAAAATTATTTCGGATATTCCGCTCGAAAGCTAATACAAAATTACAACTTTTATGTCAGACATTTTTTTTCAGTAACTTCAAGTTTCCAAGATATGCTACCGAGGTTTCGGTAGAGAAAAAAATCAATTTGTGTGGTTTCATTTTCTTACCCTAGAACCTCGATCCGTGCCACTCTGGCGATTTTTTTGCCATATCGTCAAGTATACTGAAAGACTCTGTAATTTTTCAGCAAACAAAATGGCCTTTTTCGAATAAAAAAATAATTATCCCCTTTTTTGGTAAAAAATCAGCGTTACCGGAACGTAAAAATTATTTCAAATATTCCGCTCGAATGCTTACACGAAACTACAACTTTTAGGTATGGACATTTTTTTCAGCTACTTTAAGTATTCGAGATTTATTCATTCAGAAAAAAACAGCGATTTCTAAAATTTTGAATTAAAAAATCTGAAAAAATTCACATATAATGCCTTTTAGTAGCACTTTGATATCACCAATTATGGGGCACATCTGAGATGGTCGAAATAAAAGTGGCTGAATTTACAGAGAATCCCTCATAGATGAGGCATTCCATGCGATTTCAAATGCTCAAAAAGTTGTCAAGTCTAAAATATTGACATTTTGTCAAATTATTTAATTATATAAAAAAGATTAGTGTAAATTGTTTCAAAACTTTTGGGTCGCATTTTTTCAAATTTTTAAGGATTTCATAAATTTCTGAGTACCGTTATAACTTGAACCTCTATATCTACATCCATGTATATCTACGCTTATTCCGGTACACTCCGTGATAATATATATAGGTATAGACATTGTAGCGATGTTCGTACGGAGAGCAAAAGTCAGGTAAGGATCGAAACCGCTCGACTCTCGAGGAGTTTTACTCCTCGAGGAGTTATACTTCATCGAGCCCATGCGCATTCGATCCTCGATGATCGGCGGGAGATCCCATTGACCCAGTATACCTGTATATATCTCTCTGTATATGTTGTGACGGATTTTCTTTTCCTTGTTTGACGAGATCGAGACGATACCGAATCCGTCGCCTTCGGCCGTCACCCCCGCCCGGAACGTCCCAAACATTCCTGGTGGGCGCCAGTTAATTTTTGGTTCCCCGGAATTAACAAACCGGTCATACCTGGGAGTCGAGTGGGAAGGATTCGACTCCACGACTGCACTTTTTATTTCGCCGGTGGGCTAACCGGACTGAACTGGGAATCGAGTGGGAAGACCTCGATTCCCGCACCTGGGAATCGAGTGGGAAGAACCCGATTCCCGCACGGACGAAACAGGACAGAACAAACGGACGGAACGCACGAACGGGGATGAGCGGTTGCGGAAATGCGCGGCCGCTCAGGAGGCGGGTTGTGGTAGAGAGGGTCGGAGTTAGATGTCAGCAAGTAGCGCGAGAACTATTTCCAACACGGGACGAAACCAAAACGATAACCGACTCACCTGAAAAAGAGTAATCCTTTCGGTGAGGTGCGAGAGCCATTCCTTGCGAAACCGGGATCCAGCGCCGGTGCATCGCACACTGCACTTGAATAATCCAAAGGATTATTCATCGAAAACGGTGCGATTCTTATTCGCAATCACCCCGCGAGAACGGGTGACAAACTCGAACACACACAGACACGAGGCGCGCGTATCACACACGCGAGCGAGAGCGGGACACGGTTACGCGAAGCGCGAACAATACAGAGCGAGACCGAGTGACAACAAGGCAACACAATAGCGGGAGCAGGAGGTCTTGCCTCAACGACGAACGGAGACCGACTCTTCTAATCTCTTGTCGAGAATTTGGATAATCGTCCAAATTCTCTGACCGATAGCTGCTGCCTCATTATTCTTCTTTCTTACGTTTTCGAGAGCGTGATTGGAGAATAATCATCCTCGGTAACGTGTTGAGAATCTCGGTGGCAGCTTCCCCTGGAATCCGAGCGAAAGCAAGGCTCTACTGTACTTAACGCGGCGCAATGCTTCCCAGCCATTGCCCGTAACACTCTCCGCCTGCTCTCCAGCTCGTGATTCCTTCTACGCTGGGGCGCCGGCATTACAGCCGGACCTCTGACAATTCCACCGAGACTTCTCGTCGGGTGCTCCCCTCCGTCGGGCAACTCATTACCTGGAGACATATTTTTCCGACGGATTCGAGCGCGCGATCTTTTCTGAACATTTCTCAGCCGAATCAACACCAAAATCATGTGTCACGTGCTCGAAACGTGACTGAGCGAGAACACGTGTTCTTGACCGTACTGAATCGGGCAGCCAAACGGGAACGTTACAGTTTCTGCGAGAGCGTTTCTGGCTTTGTGGCCGTGATTCCAAAAAATCACGTCACAACTCCTCACCCCTTACGGGTGGCTTTGGCGTAGGGATCAAACGGTAGCTAGTCACGAGTCATGAATTCGGTAGCGCAACATCTCATATCGACCGCCCCTCACGCCGACGGGGGTGTCGAGAGGTTATTTTTGTTTTCGAGATCGGTTCTAACGCCGATTCTTTTCGGCGGAACCTTTCTTCCCAGGTTACTAACGGGAGCCTAATCTACGTCTGGGAAAACGGGAACGCTTGCTAAGTGCGTAATCGCGCTCGCACGAGAAAGTTTTTGGTACGAGATCCGTTCTAACGCCAATCTTTTACGGCGGAACCTTTCTTCCCCAGGTTGCTGACGGTATCTGATTAATTTTTAGGGAAGACGAGAGCGGCTGCTAAGCGCGTAATCGCACTTGCGCGAGAAAGGTGTGTATAAAACCAAAGCTTTCCATCGTGACCAGCTTGTGGCCGATGTTGAACGCACACGATCATGGACGGCACAATAAGAGTAGGACTAGACTTACCAAAATCGACCCAATGGTACCACTCATTACCCTCACGTCCCATGCGGTTCCGAGAGCGTTGCGTGATCCAGATTCTGGAATCTGTGACGAAAGCGTGACCGTGGTGCTTGCGTCGGTGACTTTCCCTGGACCTTGTAGGCTTTTGGGCGGTTGCGGGAGCGTAACGAGATCCGAACTGTTGAGTTCTCCGCGAGAGAACGAGAGCAATCGAAAATTGATAACTTTCGAGAAAATCCGCGAGGTAACACCCGCGATCATTTTCAGAGAGCACGAGAGCGATCGAAAATTGACAGTTTTCCAGAAGATCCGCGAGGTAACACTCGCGATCATCTTCAGAGAGCACGAGAGCGATCGAAAATTGACTATTTTCGAGACAATCTGCGAGGTAACACTCGCGATCATCCGCAGAGAGGACGAGAGCGATCGAAAATTGATAACTTTCGAGAAAATCCGCGGGGTAACACTCGAAATCATTTTCAGAGAGCACGAGAGCGATCGAAAATTGATAATTTTCGAGAAAATCCGCGAGGTAACACCCGCGATCATTTTCAGAGAGCCCGAGAGCGATCGAAAATTGATAATTTTCGAGAGAATCCGCGAGGTAACACTCGCGATTCCCTTCCGAGGAAACGAGGGCTGTCGGAAATCGAGAATTCCCGAGAGACTCCGCGAGTCGTCACTCGCAATCATTTTCCAAAAATACGAGAGCGTTCGGAAATATATAATCCTCGAGGAACTCGCGAGGCATCACACACGGTTGCACTCGAAGATTCGAGAGCGTCCGAAAATCGAGGATCCTCGAGGAAACCCGCGAAGTATCACTCGCGATCACTTTCCGAGAACACTCGCGGTCGAAAGCGATAAATTTCGAGAAAATCCGCGAAGTAACACTCGCGATCATTTTCCGAGAACACTCGCGGTCGAAAGCGATAAATTTCGAGAAAATCCGCGAGGTAACACTCGCGATCATTTTCCGAGAGCACGGGAGCAGCCGGCACTTATCTTTCTCGAGAGCTCGGCACCTCAGGAGGCATCTCGGCCAAAACGAAGGCGGTAACACGCACTCATGTTCTCTGGAGAGACGAATGGTAATCGCGCGTTGACTCAAGGTGTCAATCCTTCGAAGCGTCGCGATAAAGTCATTATCGATCGCCGGATCATCGCCTGTCGGTAGCGATAGGGCTAGGAGATGGGGGCCCTTTTTCGGGATCACGTGATCGATATTCTCCCAGTTTTGGGGAATTTTCGACGACGCCCGAAGCCCGAACAATGAGTTTCCCCCTTACGGCGGGTCACCCAAGCGAGCCCCCTGACGCAATCGTCGATCCTTCGAGAACAAGAGGGCGAAGAGGAGAGATCCTCTCCTCATTTCGCGATACGAGAGCGGCGGGGACCCTGAGGGGGGTCCTCGCGCGTAAGAATTAGAGAGCGCGGGGGGGGAGGAAACGCTGTTCCTCTCGTCATTACGATACGAGAACTGCGACGAATTTATGACCCTCGTCGTGATCGAAATTTCGAGAACGGGTGCGAGAGAGAGAGAAAAAAAAAGATCACTCTCTCCTTCACAATTCGAGAACGACGAAGATTCCACAAGGACTCTTCGAGAATAATTCTCGAAGGCAAGAGAGAAGGAAAATTTTCTCCTCACCCAATGATTCGAGAACGGCAAAACTTCCAAGGAGAATTTTCGCAAATAATGGTCGGTAGCGAGAAAGAGAGAAAGTTTCCTCTCGATTTCATAATTCGAGAACGGCAAAAATTTCAATGAAAATTTCTGCAAATAAATCTTCGGTAGTGACAAGGAGGGGAAGTTTCCCCTCAATTTCACAATTTGAGATAGGCCAAAAATTTCAAAGGGAATTGTTGCGAGAATTCTTCGGGAGCCTGAGAGAAACAGAATTTTGTCTCAATTTTATAATGCGAGAGCGGCCAGCGTTCCCAGGGGAACCTTCGCCCATGACTTCCCGAGAACGACTTTTTTTTTTGTCCGAGAACGGCGAAAACCAGTAATGGGATTTTCACAATTTTGATTTTCGAAATCTGGATTGAACAAGAATTTTCCAATCCTGCGAGAACTACGAATATTCCAAAAGGAACCTTCACATTGTTATTCTCGAGAGCGAGAATGTTATTCTCGCTCCCCCTTCTGGGAGAGCGAGAGGAACGCTGTCTTCGCCCGCCCGCGCGAGAACTTAGGGACTCATAAAAGTCCTCTCTCTAATCCTCGAGAACTGCGAATATTTCGAAAAATATTCGCTCGATAAATCGTCGCGAGAGACGAATTAATAATTTCACACGAAAGTGCGAATGCCGAGAACACAATGGACTCGCCGATTACTGTACGATCCAAGATACGTACAGGGCGTTTCATTTACAAGACGAGACCGTATACGAGAGCAGCGAAAATTTGAATGAAACTTTTCGCAACTATTTTTCGAGAGCAGCGAAAAACTCGATAGAAAATTTTCGCCATTCATATTCGAGAGCAGCAAAAATTCGAATAGAAATTTTCGCGATTAATACTCGGGAGCTACGAAAATTTTAATAGAAAATTTTCGTAATTAATTTTTGAGAGCGACGAAAATTTCAAAAGAAAATTTTCGCAATTATTTTCGGGAGCAGCGAAAATTCGAATAGAAATTTTCGCGATTAATGCTCGGGAGCTACGAAAATTTTAATAGAAAATTTTCGTAATTAATTTTCGAGAGCGGCGAAAATTTCAAAAGAAAATTTTCGCAATTATTTTCGGGAGCAGCGAAAATTCGAATAGAAATTTTCGCGATTAATACTCGGGAGCTAGGAAAATTTTAATAGAAAATTCTCGTAATTAATTTTCGAGAGCGGCGAAGATTTCAAAAGAAAATTTTCGCAATTATTTTCGGGAGCAGCGAAAATTCGAATAGAAATTTTCGCGATTAATGCTCGGGAGCTACGAAAATTTTAATAGAAAATTTTCGTAATTAATTTTCGAGAGCGGCGAAAATTTCAAAAGAAAATTTTCGCAATTATTTTTCGAGAGCTGCAAAAATTCCAATAGGAATTTCCGGAATTAAATTTCGAGAGCAGCGAAAATTCGAATAGAAATTTTCGCGATTAATACTCGGGAGCTACGAAAATTTTAATAGAAAATTTTCGTAATTAATTTTCGAGAGCGGCGAAAATTTCAAAAGAAAATTTTCGCAATTATTTTCGGGAAGAGCGAAAATTCGAATGAAATTTTTCGTAATTATTTTTCGAGAGCGGCGAAAATTTGAAAGGAAAATTTTCGCAATTATTTTCGGGAGCAAATATCGCGAAATATATTCGCTCGATAATCTCCGGTAACGACGACTTGAATTCGACCGAGAGCGTGAACGTCAGAGAGCCAAACAAAACTCTACAATGACGGTTTGGGCGAGACTATATACAGGGTGTTTCATACACTGTCCGAGAATATTCAACTACTTGCTGGCGTGGCCCCACGTTGGGTGCCATTTGTGACGGATTTTCTTTTCCTTGTTTGACGAGATCGAGACGATACCGAATCCGTCGCCTTCGGCCGTCACCCCCGCCCGGAACGTCCCAAACATTCCTGGTGGGCGCCAGTTAATTTTTGGTTCCCCGGAATTAACAAACCGGTCATACCTGGGAGTCGAGTGGGAAGGATTCGACTCCACGACTGCACTTTTTATTTCGCCGGTGGGCTAACCGGACTGAACTGGGAATCGAGTGGGAAGACCTCGATTCCCGCACCTGGGAATCGAGTGGGAAGAACCCGATTCCCGCACGGACGAAACAGGACAGAACAAACGGACGGAACGCACGAACGGGGATGAGCGGTTGCGGAAATGCGCGGCCGCTCAGGAGGCGGGTTGTGGTAGAGAGGGTCGGAGTTAGATGTCAGCAAGTAGCGCGAGAACTATTTCCAACACGGGACGAAACCAAAACGATAACCGACTCACCTGAAAAAGAGTAATCCTTTCGGTGAGGTGCGAGAGCCATTCCTTGCGAAACCGGGATCCAGCGCCGGTGCATCGCACACTGCACTTGAATAATCCAAAGGATTATTCATCGAAAACGGTGCGATTCTTATTCGCAATCACCCCGCGAGAACGGGTGACAAACTCGAACACACACAGACACGAGGCGCGCGTATCACACACGCGAGCGAGAGCGGGACACGGTTACGCGAAGCGCGAACAATACAGAGCGAGACCGAGTGACAACAAGCCAACACAATAGCGGGAGCAGGAGGTCTTGCGTCAACGACGAACGGAGACCGACTCTCCTAATCTCTTGTCGAGAATTTGGATAATCGTCCAAATTCTCTGACCGATAGCTGCTGCCTCATTATTCTTCTTTCTTACGTTTTCGAGAGCGTGATTGGAGAATAATCATCCTCGGTAACGTGTTGAGAATCTCGGTGGCAGCTTCCCCTGGAATCCGAGCGAAAGCAAGGCTCTACTGTACTTAACGCGGCGCAATGCTTCCCAGCCATTGCCCGTAACACTCTCCGCCTGCTCTCCAGCTCGTGATTCCTTCTACGCTGGGGCGCCGGCATTACAGCCGGACCTCTGACAATTCCACCGAGACTTCTCGTCGGGCGCTCCCCTCCGTCGGGCAACTCATTACCTGGAGACATATTTTTCCGACGGATTCGAGCGCGCGATCTTTTCTGAACATTTCTCAGCCGAATCAACACCAAAATCATGTGTCACGTGCTCGAAACGTGACTGAGCGAGAACACGTGTTCTTGACCGTACTGAATCGGGCAGCCAAACGGGAACGTTACAGTTTCTGCGAGAGCGTTTCTGGCTTTGTGGCCGTGATTCCAAAAAATCACGTCACAATGTATACTAGACTGATTCACGAAATGAGATTATTATTTTTTTTTCGAAATCCCCGATTAAATACTTTCGGAGAAGTGACAAAGATACTTGTTAAAAGCAGAGCACCGAATGTTGATATATTCAGAAGTCTCCCATCGTGAAATTTGTGTGCCCCCCTGTGATTGACTTCGCCGTATTCTATCGAAAATAAAATCTTTCTTTTGCACCTGAATAATGTTTCTCACGCGAAAATTTGACAGCAATATTCGGTAGACTATTTAGGTTCAATGCCCACTCATACAATTCTTGAACTGTTGTTATTTGCTCATCGATTAATTATTAATTTTAAAAATCTGTTAAGGATGAAAGTGTCCAAATTCATTCAAAACGATTAAAAGAATACTATACAGTAACAAAAATTGGTTTTCATAATAATTTATGGAAGAAAAAAATTTTAATTTTTAAAAATCGAAAAAAATAGTAGTTGTTGAGATCCCACGATCGGACTAGTCTTAAAAATTGTTGAATAGATAGATGTCTGAAACGAAAAATTTGAAAAAAAATCAAAAACGACATTCACTTTTAAAAACGCGATTTAACGTTCAAAATTCAAAAAACTCATTCAAAAACACGTCGAATATGTTTGTTGTAATTTTTTCTGAAAAGGCCATAAAAAACAAAAATTTTGAAAAAAAACTTCTAATTTGGACCATTATGAAAGAAGTTATGTCTAAAATACCTAAGAAAGCGGTTTCTTTGTTAATTTAATATCTTTTGAACGGGTAATCAAAAAAATATTAAAATTTTACAGGAAGGGTCTTTTGATGGGTACTCAAAAATATAAAACAATTGAGAAAATAAAAAAAAAAGTTTTTCAAACTGTCCGATTTGGGATAAAATGCCCCATATATATCTCTGAATGTGATATGTATAGGTACGATATATATATATATATATATATTTATATATATATAGGTATGTGATATATATTTAACAGGAAGGGTCTCCCGGGAAAAAGAATCATATATGATCATTTATGATCATATCTGATTATACTATATGCCTTAATATGATATCATGAATGATCGTATATGCCCATGCATGATCATATATCTCGAGAAAAAATGGTCATATATAATTATATATGCTTTAACATGACATCATAAATGATCGTATATAATCATATACACTCAGTCAAAAAATTAAAGGAACAGTAAAATTTTCGAGATTTTTCAGCGATTTTCCAAAGGTTGTAACTTTGTTAATTTTGGTCGTAAAAATTTTTCAAAAAAAACATTTTGAAGCTTGAATCTTCTACTTTTGGAACCTTAAGTCAAAATTTTTTTATGGGCATCACCCTCGACGCAGTCGAAAGAAATATCACGGTAAAAATTTTCTCGAAATTTTTGCTTTTTTCAAAACAGTCGATGGGCTTCAAAAAATTTTTCCGAACTTAACCAATCTATGGATCGTTTAGCTGAATTCTTTGGCTTCAATTTGCTTTTTTTATTTTTGTTCTACGACCATTTTTCGCTGAAATATCGGTGATTGAACAAAAATTCGTCTTTTTTTTTAAATCTTCGATATCTCTGGAACTAATGATCGTACAGCGAGTGAGCGGTGAGTTTCGGAAACTTGAATCTACCCTCTAAAAGTGCCTGTTATTGTTATAAACGAAAAAAAATTGTTTCCATTCTCAATTTTAACTTGAAAAAGTGCAAAAAATTAGCTTTTTTTCTTGTTTTAGAAAATCTACCACAACTTTGCAGATATTGCGAAAAATACCAATGTTTTAAGGTCCGTTTTTAGCTCAATACATACCTAAAAACCATGCCAATTTTCAAAACAATCGGTCAAACCGTTTTTTGTGACCGAGTCATCAAACTTTTAGAAAAATTGAAGGAACACGTTTATTGATCCTTAATGACCAATTAATGTTGTTAAAAATTTTTGAAAAAAGTTTTCTTTTTTTCCCCCTTAAATTTGCATGTAACGAGCGGGGAAAGCTAGAAAAAATCCAAATTTCGAAAATTTTTTTTTTTTTCGAAATTTCGATTTTGTTTTATTTTCTAATTTGAAAAAAAAATTGTATTGGCATTTTTTTTTACAATTTTGCATTCAATATGTAATAAATATCGAAATAAAATTTTGAAAAAAATGCTAAATTTTTTTATTCAAATTTAAAAAATAAAAAAAAATTTAATTTTGAAAAAAAAATTTTTTTTCTTTTTGATATGTGGATTTTTTTTTTAGTTTTCACGCTCATTAAATGCAAATTTGAGAGAAAAGAAAGAAAAACTCAATAAATGTGTTCCTTCAATTTTTCTAAAAGTTTGATGACTCGGTCACAAAAAACGGTTCGACCGATGGTTTTGAAAATTGGCATGGTTTTTAGGTATGTATTGAGTTAAAAAAAGACCTTAAAACATTGGTATTTTTCGCAATATCTGCAAAGTTGTGGTAGATTTTATAAAACAAGAAAAAAAGCTAATTTTTTGGACTTGTTCAAGTCAAAATTGAGCATGGAAACAATTTTTTTTCGTTTATGACAATAACAGGCACTTATAGAGGGTAGATTCAAGTTTCCGAAACCCACCGTTTACTCGCTGTACGATCATTAGTTCCAGAGATATCGAAGATTTAAAAAAAAAGACGAATTTTTGTTCAATCACCGATAACTCAGCGAAAAATGGTCGTAGAACAAAAATAAAAAAAGCAAATTGAAGCCAAAAAATTCAGCTAAACGATCCATAGATTGGTTAAGTTCGGAAAGTTTTTTTGAAGCCCATCGACTTTTTTGAAAAAAGCAAAAATTTCGAGAAAATTTTTACCGTGATATTTCTTTCGACTGCGTCGAGGGTGATGCCCATAAAAAAATGTTGACTTAAGATTCCAAAAGTAGAAGATTCAAGCTTCAAAATGCTTTTTTTGAAAAAATTTTACGACCAAAATTAACAAAGTTACAGCCTTTGGAAATCGCTGAAAAATTTCGAAAATTTTGCTGTTCCTTTAATTTTTTGACTGAGTGTAGAATCATATATGTAATCGTAATTATTCACAAAATAACCATCATACCCACACAACAATAATACGTCCCAAGTACGTCTTTCGGACATCACGTCAATTGTCCCGTGATGGTAATGGGATGGTCCCATGGGCTTCCCATGAGCTCCAAAGTGTCCGCAGTGATTACCGGAATGGGATCGTCCCACTGTCATCCCGGGATGTCTTCGGGACGTCTCTTGGACTGCGAATACAGCAGAGTGGAGATATCGATAAGATATTATCGAGACTTCTCAAAGACGTCACCAAGATATTCCAGAATTATCGGAAACAGCAATAATACGTCCCAAGTACGTCTTTCGGACATCACGTCAATTGACTTAATTGTCCCGTGATGGTAATGGGATGGTCTCATGAGATTCCCATGGGCTCTGAAATGTCCTCAGTGATTAACGCAATAGGATGGTCCCACTGCCGTCCCGGGATGTCTTTGGGATATCTTCGGGACGTCTCTTGGACTGCCAACAGCAGTGGATAATTATTTTTATTTCGATTTAATATTAATTAATTTAAATCAATTAATTAAATTTCAATAAAATGGGTACAGTACAGGGGGAGACAGCAAGTACTCCTTAAGGTATGGCCTCTTTTAAGGTCTGACTCCTTTCGGTGTCAAATGTCCGTGTTCACGCTCGGCTATATAAGCATTCTATTTGCATGATCCGTATGTGAGAGCCTTTGCTATCTCGCAGCGAGTCTGGAACTAACGCCGTGGAATGGCTGACCTCTCATAGACATCTCTAAGAGAGTCCGCTGGGATCGTCTACACATGGTTACGGCAGGATATCCTCAAGACATCCTATATTAATCTCGCGCAGAACAATGTCTTACCGGTACTTCCCAGAGAAATCTCTAAGAGAGTGCGCTGGGATTGTCAAAACACGGTTACGATAGGATATCCTCAAGACATCCTATATTAATCTCGCGTAGAACAATGTCCTACCGGTACCTCCCAGAGACATCTCTGAGAGAATACGCTGGGATCGTCAAAACACGGTTACGATAGGATATCCTCAAGACATCCTATATTAATCTCCAGTAGACCAATGTCCTACTGGAACCTCTCACAGACATCTACAAGATAGTGCGGTACGATCATCTACACACGGTGACGGCAGGATATTCTCAAGACATCCTATATTAATCTTGGATAGAACAATGTCCTACCAGTACCTCCCACAGACGTCTATAAGAGAGTGCGTTAGGACCGTCCGATTACGGTTGTGACACGAAATCCTCAAGATATCCTATATTAATCTCGGGCAGAACGGAATCCTACCGGTACCTCTCAGAGAGATCTCTAAGAGAGCCGCTGCACTGTGGGTAGATTCACAGAAAAATCGGCAAAACTAGGCCGATGTGCGTACTGAAAAATGCAATGGTGATTCTTAAGTTTTTAACCTCGCTGATTTCAAATCTGGAATCAAAATTTCGAAAAAACAAAATGGCGGACCGGAAGTGACTATCTGCGTTACTAAAAAGAATCCGATTTGAGTAGGGATCGGTAAATTAGCGGTTTAAAAGTCACTGATTAAAAATCTCAAATCCAAATTTTGAAAAAACAAAATGGCAGACCGGCAGTGACTATCTGCGTTACTAAAAAGCATCCGATTTGAGTAGGGATTGGTGAATTTGCGGTTTAAAAGTCACTTATTGAAAATCTTGAATCAAAATTTCGAAAAAACAAAATGGCGGACCGGAAGTGACTATCTGCGTTACTAAAAAAAATCCGATTTGAGTGGGGGTCGGTAAATTTGCGGTTTAAAAGTCACTTATTGAAAATCTCTAATCAAAATTTCGAAAAAACAAAATGGTGGACCGGAAGTGACTATCTGCATTACTAAAAAGCATCCGATTTGTGTAGGGATCGGTAAATTTGCGGTTTAAAAGTCACTTATTGAAAATCCTGAATCAAAATTTCGAAAAAAAACAAAATGGCGAACCGAAAATATATTTTTGTCTTACTCATAAGCAACTTTTGCTATCAGAAATCAATATTTGTGTTTTCAAGGTTGTTTTTTATAAATTTTGAATGAGATTTGGGGAAAACAAAACGACTGTCTGGAAGTGAGGGAAAGTTTTCAAATAATTTCGGAAAATTAGTTATAAATCATTTTTAACGAATTTTATTGCTAAATACATTTAAAACAGCAATCGACACTTAACGAATTAAATTTTACCGAAAATAATACGTGCGTTACATAGAATAATTAATAATTAATAATAATAATAATAATATTAATTGTTAATAATTATTCCTGATTTCAATATTAATCATAATCGTCAGCGTCGGAATCGCGATCGCCGTCGTCAGAGGAATTGGTGGATTCTGATTCGTCACTCGTGTATTCCATTAATTCACCTAAACCATACTTATCGCGAGAACTATCGGTACAGAGCAAAAGTTGCAATGCTTCTGGTGATAAACTTTTTGCTTTTTTCGGATACTGCTTGCCCATGCTCGATATGTACGGATCTGAAGTTAAGAGGAGTCGATTGAAAACGTCTTGCATGGTCGCTGTTCTCGAGTGTTTTCGAGCAAAACACTCGCGATATTTTTTAATATCCTTGTTACGGGCTTCCTGTGCGTCTTCTGACATTTGCCCGATAGGAAGCGGGGACCATTCAATTATCGAAGATCCGTGAATCAAAACTTTGTGAACCGTAGTTGGCATGCAGTACCAAGAATACAAAGTTACGAACATTTCGGCGGTTTCAAGACTATATTGTTTGAAAGCAGTTACATTTACGGCAAAGCCACTTGAAAAAACTTGCAATATTATGTGGAATCTTTTCATAATATTCTCGTCCAAACCCAAAATTCTTGATGAAATTTGAGTATTTTCGAAAAAACATCGCGCAGTGTTTCCGTCGTTACTGCTACCAAACCCTTGTTTCGGTTTATCAACATCAAGATGCAACTCTTTCTTGAATGCGGCTTGAATAACTCGTTTTCGCTCAGCAACTACTTTTTTTTCTTCATCTTTTCGAGTTTGCCACTTGTGAACACCGATTTTATAGCCGATGTACAAGAAGCACTCAAAAAAACGGATCCACGCATGCAACGTTGATAATCCAAGTTCGAGTCGAGTTCTGTCAACGTCTACAGTTTTCATCAGCTCTATGTCATTAAATTGCGATGATGTGAGATTGCATATATAGCAACGCATTGCGGATTTTGTATTTGTCACGGAGTTGCAAACTTTGCCGTCAATCATAGTGAAATACAGCTCGTATTTAACAGTAACTTCCTTCCCTTCAATAAATGTCGTAAAAGGGGTGAGAGACTCGATCTGATTATCAACGTGTTGCCGTTCCTGAATCGTTGACGACACAGTTTCTTTTAAAAATTGAATTCTAATAGGGCGACAATACCGTGGAGATGAGGGCCTGGGATTTTTCCAAAGGACGAATTCTTTTTTTGAGATATCCGATCCTAAAATTTGCAATGGAGCTAAAGACGTTAAAAATATACTCGCATCAGAACTCTCAGCATTCGTAAACTTTTGTTTGTATTCACTGTGCCCAGAGCTTCCATCACAACCCCATTTACAAATTAGTCTTAAATTCTTCGATTCTTCAGGGCGCAAAGAGTTAATCACGTCAGTTTGCAACTTTAGAATTCTGTCGCAAGTGTGATCAATCAAAGACTGTAATTTCACTTTGGCTAAAGTCTCAGTTACCGTTATATCTGAAGGGTAACAACGGTTTGTAGCAGCAACGACTTTTGCGTACGATGGATAAATAGCAACTTTTTTATTTCTCAAAGATCGCCTGATGTCTATGTATTGCTGTTTTGTTAGTTTTGCATTTACAAAATCTATCAGTGCTTCATCTCCAGACATCTCAACTAGCCGTGGATCTATCGACGATTCATATGCTGTTCGGTATCTCGCAGCTCTTGAGGGAGATTTTGTTGTGATGTTTTTTAAAATAGTGGCAGCATCGTTTAATCCTGCAGAACTGAGTCTCATCCTGGTGGCCAAACTTAATTCCTCCACGCAATGCTTTTCACTGACTTCTAAAGCCCTTCTTTTCTTGGTACGTTCACTCGACTCTTCGAAACTCAATTTTCGAGGTCGCCCAGATACACCTGAAGTTGATGGCTCTCCAATTGGTTTCGTACAATTCTGAAAAAAATAGCGCGAGCCTTATACTATACATCTTGACCCATAACTCGAGTTTTCGAAACATCAATAAAATTATTTACCAAAATAGTTATTGAAGTTTGCAACCATTTTTCATTTTTTTTTTAAATGCATCGTGGCTTCTGTGCACTTCGAGCCATCTACTTTTGATATTACAAAGTAATTTTTTTAATGAATCCTTTTCATTGTTGTCAATCGTGAAAGATTCGGATGACTCAAGAGTAATTTTTTCCTCAAAAATCTGAAGTTGCTCATCCAGGCACAATTTAAATTTCTCCTTAATCATTCCAAAAATATCCTGATAAGTGCACGTGTAATCCATGGCACGTGAACCTAGAATAAAACAAGTATGATAAACATTTACTAAAAATGAATGTGTTCATGGGAAAAATTTTAATCTAATTGTAAATGATAGAATAAATTATTGTAACATTTTGAATACCCGTTACATGAGTCATGACTCTTTACGAATAGATCACTGGGTAGAAAATTATTTTATATTCCACAAGGACCGGCTATTGTCCCCAGCAGGTATACGTTTACCTGCTGGGGACTATGCGCCCAGCCTGAACAAAGAAGCCAAGCGTTGCGCGACATGAGAATTCCGGTTCCCAAAGCCAGATATGCAACAATCTGCAGAATTTTTTTTATAAATTCTAATCTTAATAACATTATCAATAGGCTACAATGTTCAAAAGTCTGGGATCTCCTGGGATCACAACTATTTTTATACTTCTTTTGGAAAAATAAATTTACAAGCTTGCTTAAAATGCATACATTGAACACTCTTTTATACATACAATATTTCAAATTTCAAAAAACTATTTGACATGATAATATTCTACATGCCTTCAAGATTATCTCCCATTTTACCGATTTGAAATCGGTAGCGTAGAACAAAATATATTTCACTTTGCGCGAATCGAAAATTTCAGCGTACAAAATCGCTACGTTCTTCACTCTCGAACGGTCGAGTTCAGACTGTCGTAAGTCGAGTACCGCGAAGGGTAGGGACCGGTCCTTTTACAATAGGGCGTACAAATACCTGGTCTTTGAAATGACATACATAGAAATACGAAATGAGAACACTCAATTTTTGGGTTTTGCCGATTTTTCTGTGATTCTGCCCACAGTGCGCTGGGATCGTCTAAACACGGTTGCAACAGGATATCCTCAAGACATCCTATATTAATCTCGAATATACCAATGTCCCACTAATACCTCCTATAGACATCTACAAGACAGTGCGGTACGATTGTCTACACACGGTGATGGCAGGATATCCTCAAGATATCCTATATAAATCTCGGAGAGAACAATGTCTTACCACTACCTCCCACAGACGTCTATAAGAGAGTGCGTTGGGATCGTCTAATTACGGTTGCGACAGGATATCTTCAAAACATCCAATATTAATCCCGGGTAGAACAATATCTTACTGGTTCCTCCCATAGACGTTCATAAGACGTACTATCTTGGCAGAACATAAATGGGATTATCTCGGGATGGTTCCGGGATCAATTTTGCTGTGTTGGTATATATTTTTTTGGATAATATATTTATTTATCAGCATATATTGTACTTCTACGTATAATTATAATAATAATATTTTACACTTGTATTATATTATAAACGAAGTATTCGTACATTTCCCGGGAAAAAATCATATATGATCATATATAATCATATTTGACTTGGTCATGCATGATCCTGAACGAAATTTGTCTCTATATGATCATATATGATTATAGACGATCATATACGATCATATACGATCATATATGATCATATAGAGACAAATTTCGTTCAGGATCATGCATGACCAAGACATACATGATTATATATGACCATATATGATTTTTTTCCCAAGCTTTTGATGGGTCCTTTAAAATATAACAAAATTGAGGAAGTAAAAAAAAAGTTTTTCAAACTGTTCGATTGGGGATGGAATGCCCCATATATATCTCTCTGAATGTGATATATATAGGTAAGTATATATATACATATATATATATTATATAAAATTATCGCTGCCGCCGCCGCCACCGCCGCTGTGTACAAGAATCGAGGCCATGGCCAACTTCACCCCGCTCGGTTCTATGTTTGGGTTTGAAGATTTGAGTTTGGAGGTTCGGGTTTTGAGGTTGAGGTTTGGAGGTTTG
>OX333076.1:26702986-26739375 GCA_946863875.1 Alloplasta piceator | reverse complement strand
ATGCATTACACATTTTGATACATTGACTTGAAGTTGGGGTATAAAATTTCGAAGTTCGAAATTTTTTTGACACAGGAAAAATTCTTATAAATTAAATCTAAAATAAATATAGAAAAAAACAATATTGTGGTTTTTATTTACCCTAGAACCTCGATCCGTGCCACTCTGACGATTTTTTTTGCGATATCGTCAGATATACAGGAAGACTCTGTAATTTTTCAGCCAAATAAAAAGGGCTTCTTTTAAATAAAAAAAATTCTCCCGTTTTTGGTAAAAAATCAGCGTTACCGGAACGTAAAAATTATTTCAAATATTCCGCTCGAAAGCTAACACAAAACTACAACTTTTATGTGCAGACATTTTTTTTCGGTAACGTTAAGTTTCCGAGATATATTAACGAGGTTCCGGTAGAAAAAAAAATTAATTTGTGTGGTTTTATTTTTTTACCCTAGAACCTTGACCCGTGCCACTCTGGCGATTTTTCTGCGATATCGTCAGGTATACTAAAAGACTGTAACTTTTTTGGCAAAAAAATGGCCTTTTTCGATTAAAAAAATGATTATCCCCTTTTTTGGTAAAAAATCAGCGTTACTGGAACGTAAAAATTATTTCAAATATCCCGCTCGAATGCTTACACGAAAATACAACTTTCAGGTATCAACATTTTTTTTCAGCTACTTCAAGTATCTGAGATATATGCATTTGGAAAAAAAACAGCGATTTCCAAAATTTTGAACTAAAAAATCCGAAAAAATTCACATAGAATGCCTTTTAGTAGCACTTTGATATAACTAATTATCGGGCACATCTGAGATGGTCGAAATAAAAGTGGCTAAGTTGACAGAGAATCCCTCATATATGAGGCATTCCATGCGATTTCGAACGATCAAAAAGTTGTCAACTCTAAAAAATTGACATTTTGTCAAATTATTTAATTATATGAAAAAAGGTAGAGTAAATTTTTCCAAAATTTTTGGATCGCATTTTTTCGAGTTTTTAAGGATTTCATAATTTTCTGAGTACCGTTATATCTTGAACCTCTATATCTATGTACATATATATCCACGCTTGTTCCTGTACACTCCGTGATGATATTATATACAGGTATAGACATTGTAGCGATGACCGTACGGAGAGCAAAATTCAGGTAAGGATCGAAACCGCTCGACTCTCGAGGTATTTCACTCCTCGAGGAGTTATACTCCATCGAGCTCATGCGCATTCGATTCTCGACGATCAACACGTTCAATGTGTTCCGACGAGAGATCCCATTGATTCAGTATACCTGTATATATCTCTCTGTATACGTATATTGCACTGATTCACAAAAATAGATTTTTTTTCTGCAGATGCCTGTTGAAAGCAGAGCTCCGAAAGTTGATATATTTAGAAGTTTCCCGTCGTGAATTTAAATTTTAGATTCAAATGACACGGGAAAAAAAATTTCAAACCTTTCAATTTTTTACCTCGACTTTGTGTGAACTACTGTTGGACATTTCTTTTAAAATTAGGTTTTTTACGATAATGCAATTCAAACTTTTTTTTCAAGAAAGATTTCACGATATTCAGTAATAAGTTTCAACATTTTTCCGGAAACTAAAAAAAAGGGAAATTTATTCCAAATTTAATTTTAACTTTGCATAACTTTCGAAGGAGTGAGTTTTTCAAAAAATCTTGAGAGACCTTTTTTGGAAAGCGTACCATTCTCTATGAGAACATTTTACGCAGATTTTGGTACAGGGACTTGAAGTCGAGGTATGACATTTCAAAGTATAAACATTTTTTTTCCTGTATTATTTTAATGATAATTCGTGATGAGAGATCTTAAAATATTAATACTAAGATGAGCTCTGCTTATATATTATATATATAAGCACAGCCCTCAATATTAATATTTTGAGGTCTCTTATCGTGAATTTCAATTTTCCATTCAAATAATAAAAGAAAAAAATTTCGAACTTCGAAATTTTATATGTCAGCTTGAAAGTCAATTTACCAAAATGTGTGATGTATATTTTTTCATGGAATGGAATGCTCTACAAAAAAGGTCTCAAGATTTTTCAAAAAAATCCTTCAAAAATTATCCAAAATGAAAATTCAATTTAGGGTAATTTCAATAACAGAGAGATATATATATAGGTACAAATACAGAGAGATGTATATCACATACCTATTCATATCACATTCAAAGATATATATATATATATAGGTATACTGAGTCAATGGGATCTTCCATCGGAACTTATTGAACGTGTTGATCATCGAGGATCGAATGCGCATGGGCTCGATGGAGTATAACTCTTCGAGGAGTAAAACACCTCGAGATTCGGGCGGTTTCGATCCTCACCCGAATTTTGCTCTCCGTTCGGTCATCGCTACAATGTCTATACCTATATATATTATCACGAGGTGTACAGGAATAATCATGGATATATATGTTTATAGATATAGAGAGATATATATAGAGCAAGAGATCGAGACAGGGATATATGTATATAGGTAGTAGCTGTGCCCGCGGCTTCGCACTCATGGAATTCAGGTTTTGGAAGAGTATCAATTTATTTATTTATCTTTCTACGTATAATAATTATTTTGACTTATATTCGAAAAATGTAGGTAAATAATTGATCGAATGAGATTTAATAAAACTTTAACATTTTATTTGAATACATTTTTATAAACTGCGTTTTTTTTTATCCTTTGTCAAAACATGAAGATTTCATGGGCTCGAAACACGTGAGTACGCCAGATACAGTTGCCCATGGGAAAAACAATTTTTTTCTAAATGTACACCTGCTACTTTTAGTGTTTGTCTTGAGCTTTGTTTATTGTCATCGCAAATGCTGCTTTAGTGGAAACTGCACTCTCTTAAACTGGAATGGTGATTCAGTCGGAATTATTGGAATACGGGGAATAAAAACATTTTTTCCTTTTGCCATTCCAGTCATAATTATTGCTCTCACAATATTTCGTCCCAGGTGTGTGATTTATAGTCGTGTACAATTACACAGTCTTGGTGCATCAAGATTGCGCATTAAGATGACCGGAACACCAACTTTATGTCTCAACTTATGGGAAGGCACTCCTGATAATTCTAAAGAGTTGAGAAACTCCACAGGGTACAATGTTACTTGTTCAGTGTCCATGATATTGTCTACTGAGAGATATTTGACCACATCACCTTCTACATCTGACATAATTTGTTTATTGATCTGCCCCACCGTTTCATTCGTCGGCGCTAAAATTGCCCTTTCACGCAGCCATTCTCTATCCCCCATGTTAGTTTGCAGATTGTGATAGACGTTGTTTTTCTAGAACATCGGTATTATCAACAATATTACAGAATTCACGGTTCAATGTAATCATACCGTTACTATCTGTTGCCATACGATCTTCTCCGATTTGTAGAAGAGCAACCGCATATTGCCCTGATTGTGTATCATTGTGCAGCTGTACTCGCATATTCGTAATCAGACAAAATTTGATTTTGCCAACAAAATGTAGCCTATGTTCATTCTGAAGGTACATTCTATGTATATAACAAAATTCATCAAAATCCGTTCAGCGGTTGAGGCGTGTAAACGTAACAGACAGATGGACAGACGGAGTTACTTTCGCATTTATAATATTAGTATGAATATGGATACTGAGTCTGAGGATCAAACCCTCTCACGAGGCAAGACGTTTCGATCCTTACCTGAATTTTGCTCTCCGTATGGTCATTGTTACTATACCTATACCTATATACATTAACACGGGGCGCACAGGAATGAACGGGCAAATATATACATATATAAGCAGAGATCTCAATGTTAATATTTTAAGATCTCATCACGAATTTCCATTCAAATAATACAGGAAAAAAAAATGTTAACTTCGAAATGTCCATACCTCGACTTCGAGTCACTGTACCAAAATCTGCGATACATATTCTTATAGGCAATAGAACGCTTTACAAAAATGGTCACTTGAGATTTCTTAAAAAACTCCCTCCTCCAAAGGTTATGCTAAGTTAGATTTAAATTCGATTTTTTTACGGTCTGCTGCCATAAAAAAATGTTTTGAAAAAATAGACTTTTTGAGTAAAAAATTCTCAGCTTTGCAAAAAAAATATTGCTTTTCCGATAATGCTTGTGGAAAGCTCTTAAAATTGAGTTTTTAATCTAAAAAGCTGTTTTTTAGCCGACGCCCAAATTTTGAAATGTTTTTTCATGTTTTTTTCAAAAAACTAAAAAAAAATTATGAAACTTATACATGTCTCTTTTGATATCAATATTTGCGTACAAGAATTGCGGCATCGCTCGCCTGATATCCCTTGAAACCTTTTTTTATTGCTGCAAAATTCAAACGGAGAGAAAAAAACGTGAAAACATTGATGCATGTACAAACTAACATAATAATTATTAAATTATTCAAGTTTATTGTATTCACACTTTCAATAATTATTTATATTATCATGTTTATCCCGCGAGAACAAGCGATCAGGCGCCTGCCACATGTTCGTAACGTAGGCAGCGTCGCGTTAGTTTCCAGACTCGCCGCGAGATGTCGCAGAGGCAACCGCCAAACCTCCATATGGAGGATGCGAGGAGTATGCTTATGAAGGCGGGCGTGAGAACGGAATATTAACAGAAGTCCGTTGCAGATGAAGCCATATCGGGAGTTCTTGCTAGTGTTACGTCTCAACCGGCTAGTTTTCCATCTCGGTCAAGAAGAGGCAAACTCTTCCTTTACGCGTTTTTCGGAATAACTGCGTTATGTTGGACAAGTGGCCGTTTCGAGCCTAACCTCGCGGAAATTTGCTCAGGATTCCCTGGAGAGTGTATTTTTAGGGTTGTATTGAATGATTAACTCGTTATTTAAAATTCCTCCATTGCGAGTTGATTATCTATGCAATATATGACTATATATTGGGGTTGGCAAACGATTCTGCAGGAATCGAATGGTATTTTGTAGGGTTGAATGTTATTTTTCAATGGGGACGCGATTGTTACGACAACTACCGGGATGGGATCCACAATAAACATGATAGGGGTGAACTTAGCTGACATTCTGAATAAAGTAAATAAAATTTGCAATATCCGATTGTAAATTATTCAAGGGTAAAATAAATCGAATGGATTGTTTTGTTGGATGGACGATTATTGAATTTAAACCGCGGTTGTCAATACGCGTGGTTGTTCGAGATTATTTATGTCGGAAGGGGTGAATTTAAGTTGCGAAACGATTTTTATGGGAGGGAATTTTTGGTCTATTCGAAAAGAAATTAGGTAAACGAGAACCGCAATTATAAATAAAATTATAATTGTTATAAAAGCGATAATTCGCGTTTCGATTAAAAACCACATGACTTTCTAGGTTATTTCACGAAAAATAGGCAAGGTAAACGAATAATATTCTAGGAAGAATAAGAATTTCATTTTAAAACGAAAGGGTTTTAAGGCTTAAGAGGCGTGCATGTTGCTCTGAGAATTTTCTGGAATTAAATGTTCGTAACTAATAATTTTAAATTAAAGGAATTTTATGCCAAGATCGGAAATAAGGGGTAAGAGATTATCATTATGAAATTCATTCGCAATAATTTATCAATTGATGGAAAGATTAATGGACTGCTTGAATGAGAAAATAACTAAATGAATTTAAGCTTCGGTGGAATCGTCACAAAGAAAATAGACGCGAGATTGTCTATCGCTTATCTCAGAACGCGGGAATTTTCCGGAGATGAGCATATAACCCATGACAAAGATCACGTACGCCAAAACGATTATCGTAACCATACCTATCCAAACAGCTATTTCCTCGAGTTTGGTCATTTTGTAAAAATGTATTTAAATTTGGAAAAAGATTCTACACGCGCCAGATTTTTACTAATGAATCAACTTTAAATGCTAAAAACCCAGTTAAGATCAAGTTAATGATGAAAAATATAACCAGAAACGAAAGAGCAATTTTAAATTGAAAAATATCGGATTCATACATTGAAGAAAGTTCGAGTGGATGTGGACACCCCGTGTATTGTGTGCAAGGTGCACCGCGACATAAACATAACGGGTCTCAAAATTTTAATGAGAACTTCCGATAAAAACGCAAAAGGGTTGAATTTAATTTTTATGAAATTTAATCACCAAACTCTAAGGATTGTCTGGAGGGACAGAAAATCCATTGCGGACCCGTCCTCGATGGGAATAGAGAGTATGTTCTCTCGAGTGTTAATTTCTAACGATGAACACATTGTAGTTGTACTTACTCTTGTTGTTCTCTTTTGGGGATTGAGAAATGGAAGACGAACTCGAACTTGGTGATGAACGAACACGAAAGATGATGAGATCCAAGAATCAATCAATCCCAGCGATGAAGACAACGAAAGTTGAAAATGTCGTTGAGGCGATGGAAACACGAACCCAAAACGATCGATTGATAGATGAAATGGATTGGTATCGGTGGAATACTCGAAGTGCACGCACAATAAATTCACAGTTTCACCAAGGGTTTATGATTATATATGGGGGAAAACGCCTGTTTTTTTTCATGGCGTGACCCTGACCCCTTTTGATTTGGCTGAAACTTTGCTTATTTCATCGTCTGATCCCAAAAACAACTCTCAAATTTTATTAGATATTTTTGAGCCACCATAGCGGAATACTAGACCATAGAATATTTTGACTTTGGAAAATATTTAATTTTCAATCGACGATATCTCTGTAGCGGTTGATCGTATCGAAAAGTATATAGGGGGGCTTTTATTTTCGTTTTGAGTCTATCTTCAAATACAAAAATTGTCTGATTTTTTTAAAGCAAATTTAAGCAGTCAAAATAATTTTCAAAAATTAAAATCACGATACCCAAAAACTGCCCCCTTCGAATTTTGAACAAAAATTCTCAAAAATACTACAATTCATTACCAACATTAAAAAAAAAAATCAGGATGGTATTTTCAGCGGTTCGCGAGATATTAATTTTTTAGTATTTTATTTATTTGTTGATTATCAATTTTTGTCTATCTGTTAATTAATTTGAGCTTCGAATAGTGTAAAAAAAATAGTAAAACAGAATAATGTAAATCAATAACCCATGCACATGTTTTGGTAGAATATATTTTACTCGTATATTCAATTCAATACTTGTATAAATCACTCGTTTAATTTTTTTATCAATTTCAATTTCTTATATGTTAAAAGTATTTTATACTCGTATACACGTTTTTCATTCTCGTTTTTTTCTCGGATATTTAATTTTTTTTAATTATGCTATGTATCTCGCTTTCGACAGAATTCGACCATCTTTTAACAACAATGTTGCCGTCGTGTAGCGGAATTATGCAGTGATGCTTCTGAGTATTTTTAATTGATCGGGCAATTTTGAATCGTCCATCCATTAAAAATTCCTTCGATTGTTCGTAATCACTCTTCTCATGGTAAACAATTTTGATCGACTGTACATTTTTTGTAGCCCATTCGTAGAGCTCTCGAGGTGTTGTAATTTGCTTGTCTGCTGGAAGTTGCAGGCTGGCTCGCGATGCAAGTCTTTTTATCGTTCCGCCTATTCCGTCGCAGGCACCTTTGCCATGTGCGGTAGCGAAGAAATGCCATTCGGCAGGAACTCCAAAATCCTCTTCGTGATAGTACACATTGACAAAATTTTTAAAATTCTTGAATTGCTGTGGTGCCCCATCGGAAGTGTACAAGATTTTTGACAAATTTTTTACGAGATCCTTCACGAAGTCGTTTATCACTTTAGAATGTTCGTAAACAGCGATGGCGTCATGATGCAAATAGTCCGATATCACAACTAAACTCTTGTGTTCTAAGCCATTATTATAATAAACAACAACGGGTAAATTGTTGCTTAACAATTGTTCCAATGGAATCCTGGAGCAGCATCTTGAACGACAAAAGCGTAGTTCTCTGCAAAGTCGCATGTCACGATACATTCTCCTTCTTGCAGATTACTCTTTTTCCACCGTAGGAAACTCGATTGCTGTTTCGCGATGAACGAGTGTGGCAATAGCACTGATGCTTGTTCACAAAATTTGTCGACGAATACTGCAGTAGAGTGGATACGCGTTTCAAGAGTCGTACGTGGTTTGGCAATCCACTGTTTATACTTTATCTCGTGAATGCCATTATCAAGAAAAATCTGAAGCAGCAGCTCCTTTAAATTTTTTACTCCAGGGCATCGCTCACAAATACTCAGATTGCATTCCGGCTTTATGTCGTCACACGTTATGAACATGAGCACATCTTTGTAATTTCCAAAAGGGAAGTCGAGGCTCGTCGTCAGTGATGGCAAATTGCAACCTAATAAAATAGTGGAAAATATTTAATATTTACATAGAAAAAATCTGGTAGAAAGTCGTGAATTCGGTATGTTCTTTCCACGGAGAGATTTCATATTATTATCGCAAGGCTAAGTATGCAAAGATGCTTAAAATTGTAAATTTTAAAATAGAATGCAAATTCTTTCAATCAAACATACATATTCTAACGGATCAGGAATTTCATAGCAAAAAGAAAAAAGTTCTCAAATTTTCATGAACTCATATTTCATGTACAGATATTACTTCACACTATCTTATTCATTCATTTTTTAGAACTTTTTCTTTAAAACCAATATTCTCCGTATCTTTAATGAGTAATTTTTTCCATTTTTAACTTATTACTTTGTACTTATAATTATTATGGAATAAAGTTTGTCGTTCGGACGCCATTAGTTTTATGAAGTGTGCGAGACACCTTGACTGCAATTTTATAAGAAAATCTATTTACCGATCATCATCAGTTTCATGTTCTGATGTACGCTACACACACAAACGGTATGGGTGGTTGCGGTGTCTCCTGCCAACACGCAATGCTTTGGTCTCATTTCAATGAATTTAGTGAAGCCAATGGCTATTCCGGGATTTCTGTCTTTGAATGATCGATGCAGTTCTTTCAAGTTCGAGAGGATTAAACGCTTTTGTCGATGTACGCGTTTCCCTTCGTCGTCTTTGACCGAAACGAAATCCTTCATTCCAGGCATTAGGGCGCTCATCGAATCATCTTCGTAAAATTCAATCACTCGTGATACAGTGTCAGTAGATAAAGGGTTGCCTTTGAATAAAAAAAACAAAATTAGATTCAGTCTTAACGAGAAATGGCACTTTTTTTCCATTAAAAAATTCCAAAAAGTTACCCAGTTTTTTACGAGGAATGGATAATATTCCCTTTTCCTCGGCAAGCATTTGAGCTTTCTTCGCAAAGTAACGCGTTGCTCCTATGGCCTCGACTACTTCAGAAATACTCAAGCTTTTTGGGAAGAAGCGTCAGTATCTGAATTTTCTGTTCAGTAGATGTTTCGGACTCATGATATTTTTCCCTCAATTGGGTCGACATTTCCGAATACTTTTCCGTCTCTATATTGCGCCGAGATGTATCGGTTCCTAAAGATTTCGATAGAGCCGTTGCCACAGTCTCTACTTTTTCCGCGATCCACGAACTCCTAGTCTTTAGCTTTTTCGTGGAATAGGAGATTGATCGAGAAATTGCAAGGCCTCGTTAATAACCAGCAGGGTTACACTTGAACTCAAATTTGAAATTTGTGACGCGACCGTTGTGGTTTTCTGACTCAAAGATTGCAGAGAAAAACAGGAAGGTACATCTGTAGAGATACAAAAATTCAATTATCGAAGTTATTCGCGAACTCGTATTTTTTATTGATAAATTTCGTAATCACTTTATCTTCATATTCTCAATATAATCAACAATAATGATGAGTTTTACACAAAAAACCATAAAAAATGAAATTGAGCAAACAAAAGTGCAAGCAGAGAGGGCACGTTGTTGTCAGTGATAAGTTTAATTATTTTATACCTGAATTACTTACCTTCAGCTTTTTCGATTTGTTGTCTACACTTGCAGCATATCCAATCTTTCTTGTGTAATGAAGACATCTTTGTTAATGCACTTGCAGATGGGTGTCGTAATGTTTTTCTCACCACATGATTTTCTAAACCAAATGGATTACAACACCGCTGTTTTTTTGATACCCCCACCATATTTCTTTCGGAGCACTCGCTTTAAAATATTAATCGTTCCTCCTTCCTAGAAAAAATATGTTCTATCTGTTAAACTTGTTTCTACTCCGAAGCAATGTAAACTGTAACTGCACGTGGTCCGTGCTGTGTTCACTGCTGGATATGTAGACAGGAAGAGGGGTAGTCAACATCAGCGCCAGCGAGTGAAGCTGGGTCCGACCTTGAGCACGCTAGCGAACGTGGCTTGACGACGACGCTCATATATTATAAAACTATAAATCGCAAAAAAAAAAAATAATATCTCGCGAACCGCTGAAAATACCATCCTGATTTTTTTTTTTAATGTTGGTAATGAATTGTAGTATTTTTGAGAATTTTCGTTTAAAATTCAAAGGGGGCAGTTTTTGGGTATCGTGATTTTAATTTTTGAAAATTATTTTGACTGCTTAAATTTGCTCTAAAAAAATCAGACAATTTTTTAATTTAAAGATAGACTCAAAACGAAAATAAAAGCTCCCTATATACTTTTCGATACGATCAACCGCTACAGAGATATCGTCGATTGAAAATTAAATATTTTCCAAAGTCAAAATATTCTATGGTCTAGTATTCCGCTATGGTGGCTCAAAAAAATCTAATAAAATTTGAGAAATGTTTTTGGGATCAGACGATGAAATAAGCAAAGTTTCAGCCAAATCAAAAGGGGTCAGGGTCACGCCATGAAAAAAACAGGCGTTTTCCCCCATATATATTGAAATGAAAAATTGATATTGTTTACCATGTTCACAATGTTTCACAACGATTCACAACCAAGTCTATAATAACCGTAGCCGGTAAAAGTCAGAATAATGTTGATATTAATTATTTCTACCACACACTAAAGTCTATTAAAAATGTTTTTAAAAGAATGGTTAAATTTAAAAGATTATAAGATCGAAGAATTACACGAAGTCACGTAAAATTAGTTAAAATGAATGAAATAAAACAAAGAATAAAATCGCGGAGCTGACTGTCGTGGACGATGTTAACCGGTCAAAATTTTCGAAATCAATGTGTTAATTACTCGGTGCGTCTCGTGCTTTTATACTCTTGGACAAGCCTAGTTTTGGGAAGGGGCAATTTGTCCCTCGATTCCTAAGACGTTGCACGTCTTAGGGCTCCCCTCCACCTCGCTAGTCATCTTAATTTTCTATTGATTAAACGATAATTAAACTTAATTTTAACCTAAATTTCACTCATACTTCCATTCTTGTATATTCTGCATTATTTGGAAACAATTTACAATTTTTTAATACCTGTTTTTACCAGGGGTTGCGAGCGAATCGCGAGCGAGCCGAAGAACAGGTAAAATCTCCGATCCTTGCGAGTTTTACTCGTTCAGTGAGCATGCTCGTACCGAGCATGTAGCTATCTAACTCGTTGGCGAGTTAATACCCCCGCGATATAACTCTTCGAAAGAACGGCACACGAAACTCGGGAGACGATCCCCTCCTCGAACGAGCGCCGAGTCGGAAGGATCGGGCAGTTTGAATCGTTCAACGATTGAATCCCAGCGCTCTCGACAGGTAAAAGTTCTTCAAGGATCGGATCCCCACGATCTCGACGGAGTATAACTCCTCGAGGAGCAAAACCGCTCGCCAAGCGAAAGGGTTTCGATCTTTACCTGAGTTTGGCTCTCCGCACGGTCATCGCTACTATGCATATACCTATATAGATGAAAACGGAGCGCAAAGGCATAAACGGGCGTACATATATATATATATATATATATATATATATATATATATTTATATATACGTTACTGAAAAAAATTAAGAGATCAACAAATTTTCCAATTTTTAGTGGTTTTTAACAATGCCGTATCTCAGTGAAAAATTGTCCAATCGAGGTCTTGAAAAAGTATTTTGAAGCTTCAAGTTTCTAGTTTTAAGATCTTTCAGCCAAAAAAATTTCGAAGCTATAGGTTTTACGCAATCTTGAGAAATCTGAAATAGTAAGACAAACCAATCTTTTTTTTTGTGCAGTTACTTGGACAAATTTTTTCCAGCTAAACTATTACATGAACCGAATAGCTTGTTTATTTAACTTCAATTTGCTTTTTGTTGAGTCCTCGCTGTGACCATTTTTCGCTGAGATATTGGACTTTTAATGAAAGAAGATCCTTTTGTATTCAACCATTGATATCTCAGCAACCAATGATCGCACATCAATCAGAAGGAGCGTCTCACAAACTTAAATTAATGCTCTGAAAAATTGTCAATAGTTTTTTGAAAAAAAAACAATTTTCCCATTCTTGCCATGAATTTGAAAGAACAGGAGGAAAAAGGCTATTTATTGTTTTTTTTTTGAAATTAAAGGCAAAATTAAAAATATTGATAAAACGACTAATGTTAAGCGTAACTTATACAGCTCAACATACCCACAAAGACAGTGTAAAGTTTCAATTTGATCTATCGGATGTTTTTTTTTGTTTCAAGTTTCAAGCAATCGAATTTTCGAAAAAAATTGAAGAATCATGTTTATTGCCCCTAAACACTTCGTTATCACCATTAAAATGAGAAAATGTTTTTTTGAGCTTTTTCACATTTTTATCGCAAACAACGTTTAAATTTATAAAAGACAATAAAATTTAAAAATTTTTGGAAAATTTGTTTGAAAATGTTTAGAAATTTTTGAAGAAACTCACTCCTTTGAAAATTGTTCAAAGGTAAAATTAAATTTAGAATAAATTTTCCTTTTATTTTTAGTTTCCGGAAAAATGTTAAAGCTTATTACTAAATATCGTGAAATCTTTCTTTAAAAAAACGTTCAAATTGCATTATCATAAATAACCCAATTTTCAAAGAAATGGCCAACAGTAGTTAACACATATTCACAGTCTAATATACATATATATTAGACCGTGAATAACTTTTGAAGGAGAGTGTTTATAGAAAAATCATGAGAAACGTTGTCTGTAGAGCATTCAATTCCCTACAAGAACATGCATCGCTCGTTTTGGTGTATTGACTTGAAGCCGAGGTGAAAAATTTCAAAGGTTGACTTTTTTTTCCTGTGTCATTTAAATATAAAAAATAAATTTGCGACGAGAGACCTCTAAATATTAATATTCAGAGCTCTGCTTTGAACAGGAATCTTTTTTTACTTCCCTGAAGGTAATTAATTGGAGATTGCGAATTAAAAAAATAGTCTCATTTTTTAAAAGCATAGTAACGATGACCATACGGAGAGCAAAATTCTGATAAGGATCGAAACGTCTCGCCTCGTGAGAGGTTTTGATCCTCAGACTTAGTATACCTATATATATCTCTGTCTCGCTCCCTCGCTCTATATCTCTCTCTCTATATCCATATACATATATATCCACGCTTATTCCTGTACACCCCGTGATAATATATATAGGTATAGACATTGTAGCGATGACCGTACGGAGAGCAAAATTCAGGTAAGGATCGAAACCGCTCGACTCTCGACGAGTTTTACTCCTCGAAGAGTTATACTCCATCGAGCCCGTGCGCATTCGATCCTCGATGATCAACACGTTCAATGAGTTCCGACGGGGGATCCCATTGACTCAGTATATCTATATATATCTCTCTGTATACGTATATATTAGACTGATTCACGAAATTAGATTTTTTTTTTTAATCTCCGATTAAATACTTTCGGGGAAGTGAAGAAGATGCCTGTTGAAAGCAGAGCTCCGAATGTTGATATATTTAGAAGTCTCTCGTCGTTAATTTAAATTTTAGATTTAAATCACACAGGAAAAAAAAATTCAAACTTTGAAATTTTTTACCTCGACTTTGTGTGTATGACTGTTGGTCATTTCTTTGAAAATTAGGTTATTTACGATAATGGAATTCAAACTCTTTTTTCAAGAAAGATTTCACAATGTTTAGTAATAAATTTTAACATTTTTCCGGAAACTAAAAAAAAGGGAAATGTCCTCTAAATTTAATTTTAACTTTGCATAACTTTCGAAGGAGTGAGTTTTTCAAAAAAATCTTAGGAGACCTTTTTTGTAAAGCGTTCCATTCCCTATAAGAATATGTATCGCAGATTTTTGTACAAGGACGTGAAGTCGAGGTATGACATTTCAACGTATAAACATTTTTTTTCCTGTATTATTTAAATGGAAATTCGGGATGAGAGATCTCAAAATATTAATATTGAGATCGCTGCTTATATATGTATATATACGCCCGTTCATTCCTGTACGCCCCGTGTTAATGTATATAGGTATAGGTATAGTAATGATGACCATACGGAGAGCAAAATTCAGGTAAGGATCGAAACCGCTCGACTCTCGACGAGTTTTGCTCCTCGAGGAGTTATACTCCATCGAGCCCATGCGCATTCGATCCTCGGCGATCGACCCGTTCAATGAGTTCCGACGGGAGATCCAATTGAATCAGTATACCTTTATATATCTCTCTGTATACGTATATATTAGACTGATTCACGAAATTAGATTTTTTTTTTTAAATCTCCGATTAAATACTTTCGGGAAAGCGAAGAAGATGCCCGTTGAAAGCAGAGCTCCGAATGTTGATATATTTAGACGTCTCCCCTCGTTAATTTAAATTTTAGATTTAAATGACACAGGAAAAAAAAATTCAAACTTTGAAATTTTTTACCTCGACTCTGTGTGAACTACTGTTGGTCATTTCTTTAAAAATTATGTTATTTACGATAATGGAATTCAAACTCTTTTTTCAAGAAAGATTTCACAATGTTTAGTAATAAATTTTAACATTTTTTCGGAAACTAAAAAAAAGGGAAATGTCCTCTAAATTTAATTTTAACTTTGCATAACTTTTTAAATAATACAGGAAAAAAAATGTTTATACTTTGAAATGTCATACCTCGACTTCACGTCCTTGTACCAAAATCTGCGATACATATTCTTATAGGGAATGGAACGCTTTACAAAAAAGGTCTTCCAAGATTTTTTTGAAAAACTCACTCCTTCGAAAGTTATGCAAAGTTAAAATTAAATTTGGAGGACATTTCCCTTTTTTTTTAGTTTCCGGAAAAATGTTAAAATTTATTACTAAACATTGTGAAATCTTTCTTGAAAAAAGAGTTTGAATTCCATTATCGTAAAAAACCTAATTTTTAAAGAAATGACCAACTGTAGTTCACACAAAGACGAGGTAAAAATTTTCAAAGTTCGAATTTTTTTTTCCTGTGTCATTTAAATCTAAAATTTAAATTAACGACGAGAGACTTCTAAATGTATCAACATTCGGAGCTCTGCTTTCAACAGGCATCTTCTTTACTCCCCCGAAAGTATTTAATCGGAGATTTAAAAAAAAAAAATCTAATTTCGTGAATCAGTCTAATATATACGTATACAGAGAGATATATATAGATATACTGAGTCAATGGGATCCCCCGTCGGAACTCATTGAACGTGTTGATAATCGAGGATCGAATGCGCACGGGCTCGATGGAGTATAACTCCTCGAGGAGTAAAACTCGTCGAGAGTCGAGCGGTTTCGATCCTTACCTGAATTTTGCTCTCCGTACGGTCATCGCTACAATGTCTATACCTATATATATTATCACGGGGTGTACAGGAATAAGCGTGGATATATATGTATATGGATATAGAGAGAGAGATATAGAGCGAGGGAGCGAGGCAGAGATATATGTATATAGGTATACTAAGCCTGAGGATCGAAACCTCTTACGAGGCGAGACGTTTCGATCCTTACCTGAATTTTGCTCTCCGTATGGTCATCATTACTATACCTATACCTATATGCATTAACACGGGGCGCACAGGAATGAACGGGCGTATATATACGTATATAAGCAGAGATCTTAATATTAATATTTTGAGATCTCTCATCACGAATTTCCATTTAAATAATACAGGAAAAAAAATGTTTATACTTTGAAATGTCATACCTCGACTTCAATTCCCTGTACCGAAATCTGCGATACATATTCTTATAGGGAATGGAACGCTTTACAAAAAAGGTCTCACAAGATTTTTTGAAAAACTCACTCCTTCGAAAGTTATGCAAAGTTAAAATTAAATTTTGAGTAAATTTCCCTTTTTTTAGTTTCCGGAAAAATGTTAAAACTTATTACTAAATATTGTGAAATCTTTCTTGAAAAAAAAGTTTGAATTGCATTATCGTAAAGAACCTAATTTTTAAAGAAACGACCAACAGTAGTTCACACGAAGTCGAGGTAAAAAATTTCAAAGATTGAATTTTTTTTTTCCTGTGTCATTTAAATCTAAAATATAAATTCGCTACGAGGGACTTCTAAATATATCAATATTCAGAGCTCTGCTTTCAACAGGCATCTTTTTCACTTCCCCGAAAGTATTTAATCAAAGATTTCAAAAAAAAAAAAAAATCTAATTTCGCGAATCAGTCTAATATATACGTATACAGAGAGATATATATAGGTATACTGAGTCAATGGGATCTCCCGTCGGAACTCATTGAACGGGTCGATCGCCGAGGATCGAATGCGAATGGGCTTGATGGAGTATAACTCCTCGAGGAACAAAACTCGTCGAGAGTCGAGCGGTTTCGATCCTTACCTGAATTTTGCTCTCCGTACGGTCATCGCTACAATGTCTATACCTATATATATTATCACGGGGTGTACATAAGATGGATATATATGTATATAGATATAGAGTTTCAAGATATAACGGTTCTCAGACAATTATGAAATTCTCAAAAACTCAAAAAAATGTGTTTTCAAAATTCCAAAATTTTGAAAAAATGTACACTACCCTTTTTCATATAATTAAATAATTTGACAAAATGTCAATTTTTTAGAGTGGACAACTTTTTGACCGTTCGAAATCGCACGGAATGCATTATATATATATATTATATAAATATATGTGGCATTCCACGGTATTTCGATCAAAATCTTACCTTCATGATTTTGATTTTCCTCTTAATTTTTTATATAAATAAGGACATTAAAAATAAAAAATAATCTAATAAAATTTTTTATATAAAATTTTTTATATAAAAAAGGACATTAAAAATAAAAAATAATCTAATCAAATATAACAAAATTTTTGGGCTTTGCTCCAAAATGCAGATTTTAAAACTCTATGAGTCAACTTTTTTTTTTAATTTTTTGAATTTGACTCATAGAGTATTGAAATCTCCGTTATGGAACAAAGCCCAAAAAATTTGTTATATTTTTTGAGATTTTTCCGCATTTTTTCAGATTTCACAAAGTTGTCGCTTTTGTTTAAAAAAAATAAATAAATAAATCCAAAAAACGCGTGGCTGAAAAATTCCGAAAAAATTTGGGAAATTTTTTTGAGTGTCCTTATTTATATAAAAAGTTTAGAGGAAAATCGAAATCATCAAGGTAAGATTTTGATCGAAATACCGTGGAATGCCACATATATATTCATAGATATATGTTATTATTTGTTGATCCGGTTTACGAAAGCCCGGCTTGCGTTAGTGCTTACCTATCGACTGTATGTATCATAATTTTTCGTAACATTCATCGCTGGTGATAATTGTCAAGCAAAAATGCGAATAAAAGAATAACAGGAAATGATCATTTAGAAAAACAACGAAATTAACGGAAATCAATTACGGCAATTCGCAAACATTAATCATGTTAACAAAAATTTGTATTTCAATACTCCTGATTCCCAAGAATTTAAAAATGAAAAAATAATTGTCGGCTTAAAATAAAAAAAAAAGATTGTCGCAACGTAATTAACTATTAACGGTTGCATGCACAAAAGAAAATGAAGCGTTCAAAAACAATCGTCATTTCAATAGTAGAATATTAAAAAAAAATACGTTTTCATTGAAGAGATTACATTAATCATAATATGGAATCTATGAGATTTTTGCAGTAAAAATATTTTTAAAGTTCAATGTTTTATTATTTCATGTAAAAATGCTGTTTCAATATTTCATCCAATAGTCAAGATCGTACATATATAATGTAACGCAAAACAAAGAGGGAAACATCCTATGCCCAACGAGATCGGGCCAGGTAAAGATCGAAACCCTTTTGCGTCGCTCGAGGTTTTGATCCTCGGCGAGTTTTACTGGAAGAGTTCACGGACGTTTCGATCCTCATAGGATCGATCCGACGGACTCGAGACACCCAATAACTCGCGATAGGATGGAAACCTCGTCCGAGAACTATTTACTCGCTCGCTATACGATCCCCAAAAAAAAATGTCTCCTCGACTCGCGAGGAGAGGAAAACTACCTGAGTCTCTTTGCGCTCCCTCTTCGATTCGATCGTCCCGGTATACCATAAAGTTCCTCTTGCGATACGAGCTACCCTTCGTATACCTGCAATGTGCTCGCTCAAGGATTAAATCCCCGATCGAGCAAAACGTTTCGCTCGCAACCCCTGGTTTTTACGTATATTTCGCGTGTGCAGAGAGTCGAGGGGTCTCTTTCTTTCATTCTCTTTCTCTCTTACTCCCGCCCTCGCTTGGGCTCTCGCTACGCTTAGGCCCCACCGCCAAGGCTTCGACCATCCCTCTCGTTATCTTTTACTCTTGCATGCCCTCTCATACTCTCTCTCTCTACAGTACTTCCGATTGGTTCGATTTTTGACTATGGTTGGTTCTCTCTCTTTCCTATGAAAATTTTTATATTTTCCACTCCTTCTCTGTTCTACTGCACTATATTTCCTATGCTTTATGAGACTCCTCTCATCATTTCCTTAGAAGGCAATGAGAAAGAGCCGATCGAATCGATGATTCGCTAAACGCATTTGATAAATTCTTTTAAATTATTTGTATTGATGAAAAATATATTTTTGTATAATTGCAATTGTAATATTTTTAATATTTTATAATTTGAGATTTTTAATTTCTTTTAACGGTTTTGAATAATGATTCCTAAAATGAATTGATAAATTAATTCTTTTTATTTTAAACAATTGTTAATTTGAAACCGTTTTAATTTTCAAGTTTTTAATTTTCAAATTCTTTTCTGAATATTTTTAGTAACTAGTTTATTGTCATTTTTGAAATGATTTTCCTGAGATTGAATTGTTTAATGAAATATAAATTTTTGTTTGCATATTTTCAGAAAATGTTTTTAATTTTGCTTTTAATTAAATGAATTGATTCCTTACTTTTGTTAATTAAAATTTCTTGTTATAAAGATTTTGACGAAATAGAATTTGTATTTTTTTTTTAAGAACTGATTATTGGAAATGTAAAAAAAAAATGTTTTTAGTCTTTTGAAAAATGTAATAATTTGTTTTATATTTTCATCTTGTTTGTAGGTCATTCAAATTCTATTTCTCAGAAATTTACCTGATCTTTTTACCTGAAATAAGTCATTCATTCATACACACATGTCTTATAATTAGCTTAATTCACACGCCTACTTTAAGGCGAAATTCCTCTTGAGTTTTATTATTGCTTTATATTTTTAACTTGAAATTTTATAAAAATGCTTTTTATGAATATTATCTATGCCCAAATTTGGCGTGTCCGCTGTGGCGACTCATTGTGCGAGAGAGAACGAAACGACGCATGAGGGTTGCGGGCCTCGTGCCGTCCGCGGGGCGCGAGGGAATTTCCTCGGACCCTTGGACAAAGACTCTTTTCCAGCGTCATCTCAATTCTTTCTCGAACGGTCTTGTATTTCTTTAAAGTTGACAGATTTACTGGCTTCGGATGTTTGCAATATGTCGATAGAATTTCTTCGTTTAAAATCTCGAGACAGAGCGTTGAAAGGATTTTTTATACATACATATCGGGCTGCACTGAAGTATGCTCTATCTTTGGGTAATTCCTTTCTCTGCGAAGCGTGACTAATTTTGCTATGGGCCACGTGTGTGACCTTTTCAAGAGACAGTGGTGTTCCTTTCCTTCGTCATTTTTCTACATATCCTTTTTATTTCTTTCCTCTTTTCTACCCTAATAAATCATTGCAATATCCTTCTTTCGAAAAAACTTTCAACCATCGACTGTAAACTCCCAAGGGAAATTTTTCCTTCGCATTATTGCGTCTTAAAATAATTTCATTTTCTATTTCGAATGACCTGACCCAAGCTATGTAATTTCCATGCTCGATACTAATTTTGAATTTACTTTTACTGTCCCATTTGCGAACTCTCGGGATCTCAAGCTGATTATGCAAAAAAAATGAAAAGGAAGAACCATTGGCCGTACGTACTAATATAATTTTCCGGTGCCTCATTTACGATGGCGTCGGTGTAGCTGCATTGTGGTGTGCGTGAGGGTCGTACGCTGCGCTAGGCTTGTGTGTGTGCCACGCGTGCCCAAAGACTTCAACGCTCGAGTGTCGCCCAGCCCCATAAAAGCCCTATCGATATTTATCGTGGAGTCCTGTTGCTCCGGCGAATGTTTTCTTGAACCGATGATTGAGATTGTTTTATTTAGGCGTCTTAATAACACGCTTAAAAATCTCCTTGTTGGTTGGTGTATATGCGTGACTAACCAGGCGTTGACGTTTTCCTCATGGCCCGTAATTTGAGAGGCAGAAATTTTAGTGGAATATGGCCTCTCCCTAAGAATGGACCCTTGACTCGACCGTGTCCCTTTTCCATGCGTATTTTTCTCGAGAATCATCCGATATGGGAAACTCAAGAACGACAAGGAAATCCCAAAAGTCGCGAGACGTAACACTAGCTTCTCATGCACGCGTACTTTTATATTTGATTCTTTTAGAGAATTTCCGATTTTTCGGAAATTTCTACACGGGTATCGAATATTCAACCCATATTCGGGATGTATGCTTGTATATATAAAATATATATTTTATGTATGTGCCGTACATTTTACATGTATCTAAAATATATTTTGACTACATTTTACATGTATGTCAAATATATTTCAAATACATTTTACATATATCTAAAATATATTTTAAATACGTTTTACATATATCTCAAATATATTTTAAATATATTCATTTATATACCGTAATTATATTTTGAATATATTTCGTACACAATTTTGCATATATTTTAAATATATGAATTTCCGTGAGGGGATATATGCTCTGTGACCGAAAACCTGAGTTCGATAGTTATAATAATATCGACGGAAAAATCAATTAAATCAATTATGCAAAAAACGCACTCACTCGACTCTGCCACAAAATATTCTCGTAGAGGACTGGTTTATTCTTATTTTGAGGCGCCATCCGCGCTAACGCGGCCCGGTCCTCTTTTGATGGAAAGAAAACAAGAATATGAGTTTTTCTGGCTAACAGCAGTCTCAAATAAAGGTAGAGGGGTGGTTCAGAAAATTAAAGTAACAAAAAGATGCAAACAACAATTCTAAAACTCCGGAAAATACAGATCGTGGTTTTATTCAAGCTCTTTCGAGAAAAATATTCGTTTGGTTCACAAAAGAAACGGTATAAATTCAGGTAATAATGATTAATAACGGCCGCGAGACTCGACCTTGACTCGATACAATATTCAGCAAATATCCCTACTATAATTCTCCCAGGCTACTCAATTCACCCTTCAGAATTCTGGCAAGATAGAATTTTGATACCATTTTACAAAAAGATTAACTTTTTATTTCAATTAACGGATTTTTAGCAAAGTAAGAAGAAAAGAGCTAGCTACGCGTCTCGATTCTACTGCGAGCGGTCTCGTGACCTTGACGACACGGAACACGTGTCGTCGAAACTTGCTGAAACGAAAAAACAAATTATTTTCAGAAAAAAATTCGCTAATAAATCAAAATGGCCGAATCCCGAGAGTTGGCCTCAAAATTTTCCGACGAGAAACTAATTTCCACGAATCCAACCTTGCCTCGAAATTATTTCGAGCTTCGCCGAAATCTGTAGCGAACAAATTTTACACACAAAAAAACATAACTAATGACACAACTCTCGCGCTTCGGCGACCCGCACGATTCGCACAAACTTATGATTCCGACAATTCGGAAAATGATTCCCTTTTCCGGGAAAATCACGCTAACTTTTTAACTACGCGGTCTTGATTTTATTTTCAGGCAAAGTAGACGGTATTTTCAATTCGCGACACCGCGGAACACGAGTGACAGATATTTCTTTAAATCAATGAGAGCGAGGATTTTCCTCACGAATTAATTCGATTTTACACAAAGATAAAAGCGAGAGATTCAAGGGACTCACCGTTCGACTCGGTCTCCTCGTGGCCTTTCAATTCTTTCTTTCTCTCGTCCTTCGCTCTCTCTCTCTCTCTCTCTCTCTTTCTCTCTCTCTCTCTCTCTCTTCCTTTTCAGACGCGTCTTATCGGCTTCGCCGTCGCTACCAGAGTCCCGAGCTCGTCACCCCGAATCTCTCGCGACGCACAGTGGTCCCAAATCCCAAAAAGCTGGCCAAAAGTCGAAAATGTATTCAATTCGGGTGAAAGTCTGTACTCCGGGGTTTCCGGGGTCGCTGACTACGAATATGAAGTCAAAATTTAGCAAAACAAAATGGCGGATCCAATATGGCGGGGAATTTCGTCAAAAACGTATTCAATTCGGGTGAAAGTCTGTGCTCCGGGGTTTTCGGGGTCGCTGACTACGAATATGAAGTCAAAATTTAGCAAAACAAAATGGCGGATCCAATATGGCGGGAAATTTCATCAAAAACGTATTCAATTCGGGTGACATTTCAAGACTTGAAGACTTGGGAAGAAGAGGATTGGAATACAGTCATTATAATCATTATTACAATGACAATGAACATTCATAATATATTTCTTTTATTCTTTTATTTCTAATCGATATAATTTTAGCTGTTTTTACAATTCATCACTGTCCTGTGAACTGTTATCATCGTCACATGTATCGCTCGTATCATCAGAAAAAATCTGCCTTGATTCTGGAACTGAAGGTGAAATCAATAGTTCAACCGCGTATGGGGATAACGATCTTAGTTTCTTCGAAGGAAGTTTTCGCAAACTGGATATTACTGGATCTGACGTTACTAAACATCTGCAAAAAATGTCTTCCATGTTTTTGATGCGGTTACATTTTCGTGAAAAATCTTCTCGGAATCTTTTAATGTACTTATTGCATGATTCCTGAGCTTCTTCAGACATTTGTCCGATGGGAAGTAACGAATCTATCATTGTCAACACAAGTTTGAAATTGATGTTAATTTTTTTGCCGCCAATTACAGTTTCAAAGGGCACGAGGTTTCTCTCTTGCGCTTGGATACAATCAACTTCTGCCCTAGTTGCTTCGGCAGTTTCATGAAAGAATTTGATTTTGATCGGGCGATAAAATCTTGGTGACGAAGGACGAGGATTTTTCCAAATAATCACGTGTGGATTGACTTTATCAAAGATTTGCAAGGGAACAAGTGAAATAAAGAAAATGTTGGCATCTGATTTATTGCCGTCTCCATCGTTAAATTTTTGTTTGTAAGTACTTTGACCAGAAGTTCCGCCGCATCCCCACTTGCATATCAATTCTCAATTACCAACTTTGTTTTCAGGAAGACTTCCAATAACGTCCGATTGTACCGTTAATATTCTTTCAGCTGTATGATTTAGCAATGCTTGAAGTCCAACTGTGACTCCACTTTTAGTTACAGAAATTTCTGACTTTGCAGGGTAACACTTTTTTTTAGAATCCAATACACATTTATAAGGCGGGTATAATTTACAATTTTTTTCAAGCTTACAGAACGTAGTAATTGGCATTTTACCTTCTACCACAAGTGATAATGCTTCGTTGCCTGACAGTACATCTTCTGAAACGCGTTCCATAGACTTACGGTACTGTAATGCTTTTGATGGACTGCCTTCTGTGACATCCCTAATTACCTTTGAAGCTTGTAAATTTCCAGAAGCCCGGAGACCCATTTGTGTAGCGTAGGCCAATTCGTGGACGGTATGTTCTTTTCGAACCTTTTCCGTCTTCCTACGTTTTGACCGATCACTTAAATCGCCCCAGCTTGTGGAAGGACGCCTCATTGTGCTTTCCGTAGAAGGATGCCCCATTGTGTTCTCCGTAGAAGGACGCTTCATTGTGTTTTCCGTGGAAGTCTTCAAACGTTCCTTTTCAATCGTGAAAGACACAGGAACGTTGAGCTACTCATCGAATTTATTGAAGAATTTGGTTTGGTCCCTCCTCGCTTCTTGCCACCTCTTTTTGAAATTCGATACCAATCTACCCATGGCATCTTTCAGATTTTTCGACAAAATGTATGGATGCTTCAATTGTTTTGACACCTCCATTTCAACAATGTCAGTGACAATGTTGATATTTTCTTTCAATACCGATTTCACAAGTATGTAAATTTCCTTTCTCGTGAAAGAAATTTCGTCGGTATTATCCAGAGGATCTGTAGGAAATGCAAAATAACATCAATAGAAGAATTATCTTTATCAATTTCCTATGAACAATATTTCAGACGCGAAAATTACAAAAAACTGCAGAAAGCATTTTTGCCTCCACTATCGAATTTTTAGTGCGACAAAATTTCGACTAGTGTAGCACACTTTTAAGTGAGAGTGTATATTCAAAAAACGAGGATAAAAAATTTCATAAACTACTACAATTATATCTTCTACTGTGGGGAATATATGTGCCAAGTTTAAAATTTTTATATGAGTATTGACTAAGTTGAAAAAATGTTCGAATTGTTGACCGTGTAAAATACACGTATATGCCATTCAAAACTTTTACTGCCGGGTGGGCATAAAAATTACACTCAAAACCGATGGAGCAGCTACGAGTAGCTAATTTTTGGATATGTTTTGAAGAAATGTCTAAGTAACAATTTCCATTTAGTTTAAGAGCGGGGGTCGATAGGGGTTTTGACTTATTGCTTTTTCTAACACGACTTTTCAGAACATAACCAAGAAAAATACCACTTCTTTCATTAATGACTTACAATTTCATACATCGTTAACGATAATTTTGAGCAACACACTCAAACTGTACTTACTTTCTGGAGAAGAATCCATTTTGTAAAATCCAAATCCGTTAACTTTTCACTCTTCCAGACGCGTCGAAACTTTCGTCTTATTTCTCCGCGCGGCGAGCAAACAATGCGGTCGGCTCGACGCTCACGAATAAAATGGATTCCTGAGCCAGGTATGGACGCTCTCCTTTTCTTAACGGTCATAATACATATTAGAGGTACTACTACAACTATTCCAACCATTGAAAGTCCCTAGAAAAAAATTTTTTTTTTCGACTTTTGGCCAGCTTTTGGCGATTTGGGACCACTGTGCGACGCTTTCGTTAACCCCCTACTACTTCTAGCTTTTAACATGTTCCCCGGTACCTGGCGCCACACGGTCTACACGGCGTGAGACGGAGAATTACGCTCATTACGCGCGAATTACGAATATGATAATTTCTCGCGCGCGTAATCCTTCTAGCCGCGATACGACGTTAAATATGCTACGGTGATGCTGCGCCTCGCGTGTATGTCGACCGGGTCCATTTTTGGATGTGTGTTGTTGCTTCTGTCCACTGCGATGGAAGCAGTAAGATGAAGTTGACGGATTAAGCTGAAGTTCGTTGGTGGATTCGTGTCGAAGCCGAGCATTCCAGTTTGTTCCTTGCTCTCGAGTTTTGAAACCCTCGCTTGTATTCTGGGGTACATGTTATTTACAGGGACAAAATGCATTAATTTGATTGCGTTCCTTAACCAAATCGGACTCTTGTTTGAATCGGCGACCTTAGGCCTCTGGCAGCGAGGATGAAAGATGTCGAAATCAGATGACTTATGGATATTTCCGTGACCGGTAAAATTACCGCGTCGAAGCTCATATATATAAAATATATATTGTATGTATGTGTCGTACATTTTACATGTATCTAAAATATATTTTAAATATATATAAGATATACGTACATATGCGAAAAGCGGTAAACTCTATCCAAATAAATATATTACACATATATAAAACATAGATTTTAAATACATTCATTTATATACGATAATTATATTTTGAATATATTTTGTACACAATTTTGCATATATTTTAAATATATAAATTTCCGTGAGGGACAAACGAGGAGACAATTCAGGGTGGTGAAAAAAGTGAAGAAAGTAGTGATCGAGTGACTCTTTGTTTCAGGAGAAAGTCTAGCCGAGCTCCATCATGGCGCAGGAAGTACGAGAGGGGGCGGAAATAACGTGGCCATACTTCTCGTAATATTGGCACTAGCGATGGTACACAGATGAAGAATCGACGGTGCGCAGAAGGTGCACTAATACCCCGATCGGCATTGAGCTTACAACGTTTTTGTTAAAATTCATTTACTGTTTTTATGCAACAACATGAAGTGAATAAGAAAAAAGTGTACGTTTTCTCGACTCTGCAAAAGTTTGCCGTAGGTGAGCAAACATTCAATATCTGAACTTGAAAAAGAAACTGAATATTGAAAAAAAAAATACTTACTTTTATATATTTCTGTATATCATTGTGACAGTGCTGCGCGATACGTGCGTGAATAGCCATGACGCATCAATATGATCTGGCACGAATAATAGAGCTAAGATGGACAATATAACGGAAGTATATATATTTTCTTCATTTCACTCGCAAACTCCCATATTCTTTGGCAGTATTTCTTTTTTCTTCTCTCCTCTTTCGTTTATTTAAAAAAACGCTAAACGTATACGACCAGTGTGTATAACTTATTAATTCTTGGATATAAAACTCAATTGAGAAACGGAGAATATATCGGTTGAAGGGTCGAAAGTTGAATGAGTTAGGATAATGTTGAGTTCATCAATTTATCGTCGAAGGCTAGGTGTGTATGTATGTATATGTATGTCTTGACGTCATACAGACGACAAAGGGCTTGCTGCATTCTCTCTCTACATCTCTCTCTCCTTGTCCCTCTCTTTCTTTGTGTTGTGTGTATGTGTATATTTTGCTTTCTACAGATGCCCCGAGAGATATGAACAAGTCCATCAAACCTTAGCTGACAGTGGGTCTCACTATATATCAAAGAGAAGATATCGTTCGAAACTAACAGATGTGCTAGCAGACATGTCATTTTCTCAAGGGTGGCGCGCTAATACCAATGTACATGATATGCAAACGGTGGCAAAATACAGCAAGAAAACGTGTATACGATAAACATGCATTTTGAAAACATTAAATTCTCTATTGGAGTGAATAAACCCTCGAAAACCCCAAAAATGGTGTAAAAAAATTAAAAAAAAAATATTCTAAAATATCAATAGTTTTATCTAATTCTCTTTCCAAATAAATAATTCCAGTCCGAAGGGAGGCTAACTACTGATTTTCGTAACCTCTACGCCCTTCAAACTAAAATTCCAAACGAACTTGCACATTTCTTTCATATTGATTTCCTTACTTCCTAAATAAAACATCGACAATTTCGAACGAATTTCGGACTCGCAAAAAGAATTGTTACTCAACAGCTGCGGAAATTACAGAAGTTGACGGGTTGTCAAATATTTTTCGACAGTTTCAGTTATTTTTAAAAATTGATTCCCTGAAACGATTCTTTTCAAATTCATTCCCAATCTTTATCGTAGAGTGTATCTGGCGAATGAAAATCATTTGCATAACTACGAAAATACGAAAATAAGAACACCCACCCATCCACGAAAATGACAGTTAACTTGTGATTCTGACAAAATTTGCATTCAATAAGGGAAGATGGTTTCAGCTGAAAATTTTGGTTCAATCAAACCGGACGTACATCCTTTTCAATGATTCAATACTAACACATACATACGCACGTACAGCATACATATGCACGTGTGGTGCTCACATACGTCTGGAGATTTTCCAAATGTGATTTTTCAACATAATGAGAGAATTTGAACCCGCTGACGTGAAAATCGAAGGAAAAAGATTGTACGAACAGGAAATTTTAATATTTAGCCAGATGTAGGAACTTTTTTCAATTCAAATGAAGGGGAAAACGAAAAATTGCAAATAGTAAATAACTTCTAATTATTCGCCAAATGCATTTTACACTGAATGTCACATGAAAAACGTCAGAAAGTTGGGATTATGTGAATCCACAATTAATACAAGCTATTGTTATCCTCAGCTCAGTTGAATCTAACCCTGAATGTTTGACTTTGTTCCTTTGTTTATAATTCGGTAAAAAAAAGATTTTAGTTTTTTATCGGCTTGTCTCACTAATGATTCTAAGCGAAGAAATCAATATACCTTCATGCCGATCTAAAAACAAAACACCATTTCTATAGTCTTGCGATTCACAAAATAGCAGTGTCACTGAATAAAATGTTAAAAAACGAAAAACTCACGCTGTAGTCATTTTTCAGATAGAACTCCTTGTTTCCTTACCCATCAATTCATCTTAAAGTATTTCAAAAAACCAGTAGTATAGAACGAAAACATTAAGCTTATAAAAATAAAAAAAATTGATGAAAAAAAGTATTTCTACTGTTTGCTAGGGTTAAAATTTTAGTTTTTGGGACTTTTTTCGTGAGTTCAGTCAAATGAATTCGGAAGTTGATTGGTTACAATCCATTAAAAATGGAAGATTTTCCCTTCATAAAATTATTTTGGATTGCATCAAAGCAAAGAGAGCGCCTGAAGCAAACGGTAGCTGAGTTAGAGTCAAATAATTCAAATATAGGGAATATATATGCCATACATGCTCGCATACTCCCTGAGTTTGGAAAAATTTAAACCATCCTCAGACGCGTATATTATCGCAAACGTGTGAGAAACGAGTTTGCGTCGAACTTTCACGTTTAATCGTGGCTAGAATACGCTTAAAAGTTTCAACCTATTGATGCGAATGATGGTGCGAAATAACGAGCGAGAGAGCGAGATAAAAGGACTTTGCGAGGCGTCGGATCCCAGTCTGTTAATGTAGGAAAAACTCATTAATTACGGTGGAAATGGATAGCCAAGAACAAAAACCTAATGCCAGCCTATACATATAATATACACCCCCGTTCAAAAGTTTAGATACACCAGCCGATATTTCTTGCCGCACTAGAAGTTGCATAACTCCGTCGAAAACAAAGATAATCAAATTTATGAAAAAAAAATTTAAAAAGCGTTCTGATGGGAAGGAATTCAGCTTGGTTTCCCGCATTTGAAATATTTTTTATGATTTTTTTTCGACCCGATTTGCATTTTTGAACCTGACCGTTTTTTGGCATTTTACGACCATCACAAATTGGGCGCAATAAATTCACATTCTTTTGTCTTCTTTATCTACGGGGCATTTAAAAGAGTTAGCAGAAGCACAATTTTCATTTTTTTTTAAATTTTTGTACGATTTTTTCTCGCCAAGTTATTTCACTTTTGGGTAAAAAAGACAATTTTTGAAAGATGGATCGTAACTTAAAGACTATAGAGTTTGAGAGAAAATGTCAAGTTGAGAAAATTACGTAGGTATACACGGGATCAGAGTATTTCAAATATTTCAGAATTTTCCTATGAAATTTTTTTTTTTTACTATTTTTGCTCAAAACTCTGATGATGACGTCTCAGCGAAAAATGGTTTCTGATTCAAATTTCTATCCTTCGTGATGCAACAAAAATCTGAAAAAATTCAGCAACATTTGGCATTCTATGAACAACAACTGTCAATAATAATATTGCCCAAAAGTCATGAAAGGATTGTCTAAGCAATTTATTAAACAATGATGAACAATGATCAATCATTATTATTGATCATTGTTGCTTATAGCATGCGAAATGTTACTGAATTTTTTCAGATTTTTATTCTATCACGAAGTACGCAAATTTCAAACAGATGAAATTTTTTGCTGCGGCGTCATCATCAGAGTTCCGAGCGAAGAGAGTAAAAAAAATTTCATGGGGAAATTCTGAAATAATTCCAGGCCATTCTGTGTATACCTACGCTACTTTTTTCAGATTTGACATTTTCTCTTCAACTTCATAGTCTTCAAGTTACGTTGCACCTTTTCAAATTTGTCTTTTTTAGCCAAAAGTGAAATAACTTTGCGAGAAAAAATCGAACGAAAATTGAAAAAAAACAGAAAATGAAGCATCTACTAATCCTTTTGAATACACCGTAGATAGAAAAGACGACAAAAAATGTCCTTAAGTTATGCGCCCAATTTGCGATGGTCGAAAATATGCCAAAAAACGGTCCCGTTCAAAAATACATACCAGGTCGACAAAGAAATCCTTTCATAAAAAAAGAGTTGTCACGAAATCTCGAAGTGCGAGTTATTTTTGAAGCTGCTATAGACGTATTTTGTTTGGTTGTCGATGTGCGTATTTCAGATCGCAGAAAAGAGGAGGAAACAATTGCAACCCATTCGATCGCGATAGTGTTGGATAAATTTATTCAGAGACGCGATCGTGTCAGATTAAAAAAGTTATTAAACAATTAAACACAAGCGCGCGCTTGCGCGCGTGGTGACACTAGTCATTTAAAATATTTAAAATAGGGGAAACCGAGCTGAATTCCTTCCCGTCAAAACGCTTTTAAAAAAATTTGATTGTCTTTTTTTTGACGAAGTTATGCAATTTCTAGTGCGGCAAGAAATATCGACAGGTATATCCAAACTTTTGAGCGGGGGTGTATATATATCGAATGGAAGTATGGTTTGATGACTAATTCTTACAAGATATCTATGAAAAAAGGAAAGGCTATAGAAGTGAGAGAGAAAGAGTGAGATAGAAAACGAGGGGAAAAATGCACGATATATTACACTTGTTTGGAAAAAGTTAAAAATTGCGCTATTCAAATAATTATCGAAACAAAATGTTACTTATATCTTTGATCAATTTAGTTACAATTTAAAAGCATTCTCGCGACAAGAGAGGTGTGAACAAAGTTTTTTTATTACTGCCTGAGTAATGTTTAAATTCTCAAAACCGGTCGTTTTTGTAAAATGGAAACTAAGAATGAGAAAAAGATAAATACGTGAGCTTTTTACGGTGAAGTTGAACCCGCTCCCTCGTACCTACATTTCTCTAGGGAGCGAGTGAGAGCGAAAGCGAGGGTCTTTAGCCTCATCCTAATGTCAAGTATTGAAGAAGTTGATATGTATACGAGGCATTCCACGTCGAATCACGCGGTCATCGGCATCACCCCCTCGGATTTTGATGTCCATTGAATTGTGAACTTCGTTTGGTCCAAAATACAACCTTAAATTTTTATAAATTTTTATTTCATTTTTAGGGGTTGCCCGAGCTAAAAAACCATTAAATTCAGAGGAAACATAAAGAAGGCCCTTTTTTCAAATTAATGAAATTTTTCACAGAAACTAGGGCCCAAAAAAGATATTTTTATCATAGTTCGATAATGGGCCAAAAATAATTACAATTTTTTTTAATTTTAATTACTATTTTTTTTCAATTTTTTTAAATTATCCGTTTCATTTTAGGTCGTAGAGGTTGATAAATTTTCGAAAAATGTTGTGGTTTCACTCTTAAGACAAGAAAAAAAAATCAAGTTCCACTAGGAAAATATTTTTGAAGCGAATACTTCTTATGCTACAACGACCCAGCGAAAGCGTTAAACGAGAATGTCCGTTTACGGAACAAAAGAATGGAGGAATAAAACAAGAGAGAGAAAGAGTGATGTTTGAGCGAGAGAGAGCGATAAGCAATGAAAACATTTAAAATAAGGTTAAACATGGGTGATGATGACGGAACGTACTCACTGGCTTATGGACTCACGATTCGCAAATCACAAGGAGGAACATTCGATGAAGTCGTTTATTATTACGAGCGTGGTCAATCACAACAGCTGGTTTTCGTTGCAATGTCCCGTGGCACATCGATCGAAGGACTTTACATCATTCCAGTCAATAAAAAGCGAAGATTTTATCATGGTAGTAAAACTAACGAAGGGTCATGTCTCGCGCTGCGACTTGAAATGATGCGATTACGTGAAGATCCATACGTCACATTGGAGCAGTAGCTTTTTGGCTTCCTCAATTTGGGGCAAGGCTTGTCAATGGTTTCCTTCAACTGTCAAAGCTTGAACGCTCACGCGAAGGACCTAATGGACAGAGTCATCCAACGGTCAAACATTGTAATGTTATCGGAAACGTTTATGGATGATAACGAACAGCCAGTTTCGGTTCCCAATTTCGATTTCGTTGTGCGATTTCAACTCGGGCGTCGCCATTTATGACCGAAAAGATGACCACTGTTACGTCATTACTCCTCATTTGCACATTCGGGCTCCTTATGCAAATGATGGCAGAGTCACAGTAAGCAGCTGGCCGAGAATAAGAGATTTGTGTTCAATCGAGTGTTCAATATCACATGATCAAAGATTCGAACTAATTTTAATAACTGCCCACACAGCACAAAAGTCAGAAATACTTCCTCGCGTTTTCTTTTTCAAGACTACTTCTAGAGCAACACGTATGATATCTCGCAGACGTTAGTCCGAAGAAGTATGAAATAAGAATTACTAGCTTAAGAAGAGTGTAAAAAGGTCAACATAACCTCAAAAAAATTTTAACGCATTTTTCTTGGAGATGGCTTGGTGAAATGAAAAAAGATTAGTGGGGTCGCCTGCATAATTAATGTGTACAGGTGGCCCCACTACATTCTTTTCTTATTCCATCAAGCCATCTCCGAGAAAAATGTGTTAGAAGTTTTAGCTTTATCTCTCTCGCACTCACGAGAGCGGAAAGGTGAGGGAGGGGGTTTACCCTCCCCTTAAGAGATCTTCGGGATGAATATTAAAAAGTTATTAGAAATCGCATATCCAGATGAACTACGTGATGATATTTGCTCGGATACATATCGGAACCGTTTAAATGCTGGGATTTCGCCACTGATATATCATATAAGTAAAGAGAATTCAGAAGTCGGTAGCGTAATAGGTAGCGTGTTAAGTTCGTAAGTAGGATAGATAGGCAGGTCGCAGGTTCGAACCCCCGTGGAGGCCGGTGAAACTGAAATGATGAATTGAGTTTTTTTCTATTTTTTTTTGTAATACAGTCGGTCCAGTAACTATGTAATTAAATAAAAATACGTATTAAAAAAATTTGCAAACGATAAAAATGAGAAAAAAATTAATTTTTCACAGTTTTAAAGAAACCCTCAAAAAGTTATCTTGACGATGTCTTTCTTGTGAAGAAATCTCGAAATAGTAGTCTTTACGATATCTTTCTTGAGAAGTCTGAAAAAGTTATCTTCAAGACAACTTTTCACAGATATCAAAATCATTCGTCAAAATGGCGCATTCGACGACTTTCTGAACTAATTAAGATGTCTTTTGGAAAATGTATTTGGATGTCCACATCTTACATAAGAAATCTACAGCGATTCTTTCAGACGTCATATTGCTGTGCAGGGGTTTATATCTCACCTAATACCTCAATGGCAGATATAAAAGCATTTATTGGTAAAGCTTTATTGCCATTGTCAAACGAGGGTTCACAAGTTCTTGCGAGAATGCTTGGACAACCAGTTGACTATTCAAATCTAGCAGTATTTCTTGCAGGAGATTTTAACGTCATTACCACAAGCTGAACCATTGCTTACATTTCTGGAGGATGACTTTTTTTTGCGAATGGTAAACGGAAGAAATGATCCTACCACCAAAGGTGAAACGGCCATTGACGCTGTCCTTGCTAGAAATTTGGAAAACATTTCTTCAAATCATTTTGTGTCATATTTGAGCTACCATAATCCGACTATTACAATCGTCGATCTTGCAGATCAGAACAACGATAATCGACAACAATAAAAAAAAAATCTTTGTCATTACAGTTTATTAATACTCAGTAAAAAATTTTGAAAACAAATATCAACGTGCGGTCTTCTTTCAACTTCTTCGCCAATTCCATAATTCCATCAGTAACTCCTCCCCTCAACTGCCCCGTTTTTATTGTTGTTATTCTCACTACAAGAGACAATCAAAATGAGAAATTATATATTTAAAAAAATAATTTAAAATATTTAAAAAAATAGTAATTATTTTTGGCCTATTATCGAACTATGTCGAAAATATCTATTTTAGGCCTTAGTTTCTGTGAAAAATTTCATTAATTTGAAAAAAACTCTTCTTTATGTTTTCCCTCAATTTAAGGATTTTTTAGCTCGGGCAACCCCTAAAAAATAAAATAAAAATTTCTAAAAATTTGAGGTCATATTTTGGGCCAAATGAAACCCACAATTCATTGATACATCAAAATCTGAGAGGCTCAGGCCGATAACCACGTGATTTGGCGTGAAATGCACCATATCTATGAATATATAGCAGTAGAGGTTTGCATGGCTGGGACATTACGCGTCCACGTGCCATCCGGATATCTTCCTTTCTGCCCTTTACCAGTCTACCCTCCGCCCGATTCAAATTTTCACGGCGATACCTGAGTCCAATAACTCTATATTATATATAGAGAAATATAGGATATTCCAAGTCAACTCTGTCAATACCTAGACCTTTATCATCTCTGAGTAGGTTCAAGATTTTATCTACGCGTATAATGAGGCTCGGAAGCATTGTGAAATTTTTCTAAATTTCTTTTTCCAAGGTGTATCATGGAATAATTTTTTCTCCTAAAAGAAAAAAATCGGACCTTCAAGATCTTGAAAAATGCTAGAACCCCTTAATTTTGTATTAAAATTGATAAACCATGAGTCATAATAGGGATATTTTATTTTTTTTATCAGTCATTAATTCTTATAATATTTTTTGCAAAAAAGAATGTCTGTAAAGAAATAATTTTCCATTAATTTCCATGATTCATTAATTTTATAATATAATGAGCGGTATTTTGAAAATTTGCTGTGATTTTTAAATGACGACGTTTTTGTTCCAAGGATGAAAAGAAATATTGTGAAAAACAGTCAATAGGGAATACAGTCTCGGCCTATTACACAGACTAAAGGATTATAAACAATTGTCAGAGCCCCACTGAAAAAAATGTGTTTTCTTTCGCTTCTTCACAAACTTAGCTCCCTTCAGAAACAATGTTAATTTTGCGAAAAAAAAAATTCGTTCTTATTTCGCGAGAATTTGTTTGTTTCTACTAGGTACAAAAATGTTGATCGACAATTACAATTTAAAAACCAAGCCTCTTCTATAAGGAAGCAAAAAGGTTGCAATTTGAAGTACCCTAATCTCCGTATTAATAAATTATGGATTGATGGGAAAAAATTGACTTCTTTTATTCGATTGATCGCGAGCGATCCTCGTGCGGACATTACAACTGGTTATTATTTTACAAAGCTCAATGGATAGCTGCGATTGTAAACAAAAAAAAATTAGCCCTTCTTAATCGCTCTCACAGTTCCCTAATATTGAAGAAAGGAAAAAATATTTTTCTCACTGTGTACGGTACACTTTCGGATGTTAACGTTACACCGTGATACGGTTTTGTTATTTTCTCGTTTTCACGTAGGGGAGACCTGGGACAGTTAAAACAATCTGTATTTTGACTTTTCTTGAGCCCAGAGTGTAATGCTTACGTAAATCACACGTATACCCCTGCATAGAGCATTGAATGGTCTACAAAGTGGTTCTATGTTGGAGTCTGTAACTAGAATTGAAAGACAAGTATGGGCCTATATAAGAAGTGTAAGAAATTGTGACAACCGTCCCCTACACCAGGGCAGTTGTAACGGTCGATGGGGCTAGTTGTAACATAAGATTTTAACACAAAATTATATCTTTTATTGTAGCCAATATTATATAATATTATTACAACATCAAAGATTATCACAGGGATATTATACGGTCACAATGATAAAATCTTAACACATGGAAATAGTGGTGTCAAATTCATAAAAATCATGAAATTATTGAATAAAGTCTCAGACACACCAAACTTGTCAAAGAAACATGACATATAACCCAAAGATACGTACCGTGGTTGCCTGTATAGATTTTTCATTTTTGATCTGTTCATAGGCTTCTTCGTACGTTGACATGTCGGCACAGGCTCGTTGCGTGAATGTTACGCGTTGCAGAGGCATTGTTGCACACAGAAACTTGAAAAAAGGTCCGTTTGACGTTAGATTTAATGTTTAGATGTGAAATTATCATGAGAACTGACAGCTGACAAACTGTTACAACCGTCCCCGGCAAAATTGTTACAATTGTCCCCGGATGGTTTTATCTACTTCAAAGTTAGAATTTGATTAATTTTCTCAAGGTGAAGGCTTTATAAACCGCAAAAGTTGACACAAAAATGTCCGAGGAAGCTTAGAAAAAAAAGTAATGACTGTATGTAGCACAGTAATCAAAATATTCATGTTTATCGAGAGCAGCAGAAGTTTACTTTGGACCTAACGGTACCAATACACCTCTCTGGTCAAGTTTGTTTAGTGCAGATGTCTCCTAGCCTAGTAACCAAATGCGAGGAACTGCAGGACGCATTATGTGCCTGCGAGACACAGTAGTACCTACTATAGTTTGGGAGAAATTTGGTATGTGACAACTGTACCCTATGACTTTTGTTCCCGGTCTCCCCTAAATTCTATTTGGCAATAA